>VZTE01004704.1:768492-846743 GCA_013397775.1 Eulacestoma nigropectus
AAAAAAAAAGGGGAGGGGGTGTGGAGAGGAGCAGTGCTGGGGGGGTGGAGAGGAGCCCCGCCAGTCTGCAGCAATTTGGAGGGTGGCCAGGAGCCATCGCTCACCCTCGGCTGAGGCGCCTCCGTCCAGATGTGCCAACGGCACGTCCCGGCCCTTGCCAGCTGACTGCGCCGTGTGATAACCAGCTCTCTGGATGCCCATCACTGGCCGCAGAGATAGAATTAAATGATGATGATCTTCCCACAAGTTGGGAGAGGAAACAATGCATATAAATCTTGATTTCATCTCAGCGTGAGAAGTCTTTATCCATCATCACTCATAATGAACAAGTCGTTAGTGGCGATGAATGGTGTTGGGTTTTTTTCAAACACCTCTTTTGTTCACTTTTTGGGTGACTTTTATTTATTTCCTGGGGTCAGATTTCCCTTCTCTGAAGGGAGGTTGCTAAAGGATTCACTTAGCTCTGTCTTTAAACTGCTTCCCCCCTTCGTGTAACAGATGTTTTACTCTTTGTCCATTTGAAATTTGATTCTGCTTTGACTTTGTTACTTTTGCTCAGTAGTTTAGAAAAGGAATGGACCTGGCATTTGTCCCTTCAGCTAAAACATTCACTTCTGCTGCCTTGGCCCTCCTGCTCAGAACCCTTTGCAGGAATAGGGTATATAGGGGTGTATGTGTCATTTCGTGTGGGGGATAACTATATAAGAAATCACTTCAATTTACTTTTTATTAATTATCCTTGTGATATCTCTTTGAGAGATCACCAGCACCCCTGCTGTGGATATAACCATAGTGGAAGTCACAACTACAAATGTTTTGGTTACTTACAGGCATGTTTACATGGGAACATGTAATTGGATTTCTTGGAATACTCGGTGTTTGCAGGTTTTGGTTATGCTTGTGTCCAGGCACGGCCAGAATTCCTGCAGCTGTAAGCTCCATGCACTGGGGTCACTGCGAGCAGAGTGCTCACTCTGGGGAAGCTTCTTGCTAGAATTCCCAAACTACTGTGTTCCTTAAATGAAATCCTTATTTTTTAACTGCTGACAAGAACCCACAGTGCATTCTTGGAATTGTCCTGTAATGCTTGCACGTGGCTGAAGCAATTTCTCAGATCAGGTATTTGTGTATTGAATTGGTAAATCAGAAATTTTTATTAACATTAACTTAGCTTATCCAAACCTTTCCTTATTCCCAATGACATCCCTCTCCCAAAATGTTGTTTATCAGGCTTTAGGGGGTGGGAGGGCTTAGGAAGGTCTTGCTGTCATCTTTAAAGCAGCAGCAATTGTAGCTGTGTGCACAGAGGGGACCCTCTGGATCTGGACAGGCCGTGCCAGTCCCCATCTGCCATGGGCTGGGAATGCTGCTGAGGGCAGGGAGAACTCAGGATGCCACCACAGTGGGCACAGAGAGAGTGGAGCAGGAGTAGGAAAAGATTTTGTCGTCATTCCTTGCCTACCACCAGATCCTTCATCACTGGAGAGGATGTGCCTCTCACTGTCACTGGGAGATGCAAGGATAAATGGAATTGCAGATCAGACCATTAGCACAGCATGGGCCTGGGCCAGGGTGGTCGAGGTCATTATTAACCAGTGGATTAGGATGTCAAGGTTCTGAATAAAAGATAAGACATAATTTAGGAGAAGCATTTCTCGTCATTCAGCAATGTTTCTAAATGATCTGATTTTTTAAAAGTTGTTACCAAAAATAGACTGGGCGTGTTTATTTAAAGTTTTTTGGAATAGTTTAATAAAACTGAAATGCCCATGAGCTTTCCTGCCTGTCTTCAATGGGCCTCCAGATCAGCCTTTTCAGGACAGATGAATTTATTACATTACAACTTATGCTGTTTTCAAGTGCTGGTAGAAGCAGTTGCTTTCTGACCTGTTTTCACCACTGACTTACAGGACATTTTTCAGCCTGGTCCTAAATTGGTAGGAAAATGCAAACCTGGGTTGGCTACTTTGGGTGAGGAAAATTTGAGGAATTCCTGTGGGACAGTTGGAAGGGTTTGTTCAGCATGACCAGGGCTAAAACACTGGACTAGTTTTCTCTAAATACTTTATTCAGCCAGTAAAGATTATTTGTTGCAGCAAGATACTGGTCAGTAGGAGACAGAAGTGGGCTACAACCTTTGCTTCATAGAAAGGGGCCTGAAAAAACAGAAGCAATATTCTGGCTGTGCCTAGCTCTATTTAGATAAAATTATTGCAAACTGTTCAAACTATTTCACCTTCCTTGCAATTCTTCTTTCTTAGTGTCTCAAGGCTTTTGACATATGAACTCTGACTATTTTTAAATAATATTTGAGTCAGTCAAGGGGAAATGCAGGTGGTGAAATCACTGCATGTGTTGAAGCTGAGAGAGCCATGGCCCCGAGTCCTTTCCTGGAGGACATGGTTGTCCTGCAGCAGGACTGTGGGACCTGGTGACCTGTCCCACCACAGGCACCCACAGGGGGTTAATGGGAATGCTGGATCATCTCCTGCCACGTGCCTGAATAACCAACTGAGAAAAGTACATGGGAATGGCTGCAAGTTAGGAAAAAGCCTGTAACAACCAGTCAGTGCTGTATACTGGAGAAGATAAATCTGCAGCGGAAATCATTGAGGCAGATGTTTAATTAGTTGGAGCCAGGCTGGATAAATCAGGACAGGAGCTGTCTATGCAGATACGCCGGTGTGCCTTCCCTTCCTCTGGGCTGGTGTCACTGGCTTTAAAAACAAACTGTTCTTTTTGCTGAAGAAAGAAGCAGCAGAAAGAGTCATATAACCTCTCTCTAACTGTAATGGATTCCCCTGTGTACACTCATAAAACAGAAAATGTAATTGATGTTTTCTTATGGTAATGAAAACTAACGAAGTCGAATACTTTATCATCAATTTGTTTAACCTATTGCGTGCTCAGCACCGTGTATTGCACAGGCATGTTTTATGGGAGGGCTGGAAATAAAACGCTGCAGTTGTGGGATGAGCTTGTAGGGGAGACTGGTCTAATCCAGGATGGGCCACCTTGAGGGGGCTCAGGGGCATTGCTCATGCAAGAGGGTTTTCTGAAAATAGCCCAAATGGGAGAGAAGGAGCCCGAGGATGGGGGGATGCCCCAGCCACAGGGAGGAGAGCTGGAAGCTCCATCAGTGCCACAGGGACCTGGCTGGGCACGGCAGGGGCCTGGCACTGCTCAGGCACTGGGATAACGGCCCTTGGAGAACCCCAGTGTCCACAGGTAGTTTAAGGATTGTTTTGTATAATCCTGCCATGCCTACATCTCCTTGAGAGTGTTTCTTTGAGCACTTCAGCAGCCAATGTTGTAAATATAAAA
The DNA here is from genome assembly GCA_013397775.1 of Eulacestoma nigropectus. Lineage (NCBI taxonomy): Eukaryota > Metazoa > Chordata > Aves > Passeriformes > Eulacestoma > Eulacestoma nigropectus. Next base: position 771,817 of record VZTE01004704.1, read on the forward strand.
TCTCTCTGCAGTGTGGCAGATCTGCAGAAAAGAACTCACATGCTGGAGACTGGGAGCATATGAACTTCCTGTTCTCTTTGAATTTATCAGTAAAAATGTCAGATACGGTGCTGTCTGGATTTTGAACAGCTCTAATAACTGAGCTAAACACCCTAAAAACTGTTTTAGAAGGTGAGATTTGGGTGTTTTAGGACTTGGGATAATTCTGCTCCCCAGAGATCAGTAACCTTAACACCAGAGATAAGTAGCCTTAACGTTAACTTCTGGAGCAGGTAGCTGTTAGGCGTGCTTGAAAATCCCACCCTCGGGCTTGGCAGAGGAAGTTTTGTAGGTCATACAGATCATGCTGCAGAACTGTAAAACACCAGTACCCCTAGAACTTGATTTGCTTTACTGGGAAATTATTTTCCTGCTCAGTCAGTCTGGTGTGTGTTTCTGCTGGTCTTACTTTCATCAATACTTATGTGTTACCCCATTAACATGTTAGAAATTTGGGTTGTGGTAGATGTGCATTTTAAATCCTGCTTTTTTACGAAGGCTCGGTTGGACCAAGGCAGGCACAGTTCTTCCGAGGTGGAGGGCACAGCCTATGCTCTGATCCCATGGCTCAGCTGAGGCTGGGGCTGACAGCAGCCCACAGTGTGCAGCAGGCAAGGAGATCTTATCAGGCTTTTTATATCTGCACCAAAGCCTGCATTCAATATTCCCTATATAATATGTTTGCGTGGATTACGATTTTAAGAACATAAGAAAGACGATGACTTCATCCTTGATACTTCATGTATCTTGATGCCATGGTGATTCTCAAAATTAAATATGTGCAGGAACTATATGTACACTTGGAAGTTATCTCCCTGCCTGTGAGCTGTCTCATTCCTGCTGCTCTTCAACAAACACGTTCCCTGGGATGCCAGTTGCCTTCTCCTCCAGAGCGCGACTGAATGGACTATAAATACTAATGTAAAGTAAATAACAATGCAGAGAGAATGTGTGCAGAGGCTTTGTTTTCAAACAAATTAAGCATCGATGTCAGTATATAAAAACCGAATGTTCTTAGAAGGACATGAGAGACAAAACTAAACAACATAAAATGCTGAAATGTTGGAATAATCCTGCCTGTTCCTGGTCCGTGTCAGCCTCTCTTCATCTGAAATTTCTAGTGAACAGAGAAGTCTCCTCTGATTAATCTTGCCTGATTTTAAGTAGAAATTCTTTGCAGGGTGAACATGCTACTGATTATTATTTAATAGCTGCCTCCAACTGCAAACATCCCCCGACCAGAAAGGCTCAGTCCTTTTAAGAACAAAATGCTCTACAAGTTTAATTGTTATAAACAAAACCTTCTGCCAACATTGCACAGACGTGACCTGTATTTTCCGTAGGTTAGAGGGAGAGTTATTAGCTCAGTGTTCTGTGAGTTTGGAGAAAGATTAATACTTTTTCGATAAATGAAAACAGCTGCTTTACAATAACATTCAAGTCCCTAACAGCTGTCAACCAGTGCTTTTTGCATTCTTTAAAATGTGTAAAGTGACCAAAAATAGTCTAAAATAATCTTCCTGGCCTGTGTAAGTGTATTATTTCACTGCCACAGGAAGCCGAATAATAAGAAAAGAGAAAGATTCAAGAAACAGGGGTAGGACTTAAAGATAAAAGTCTCCATATCGTATTTTAATCTCTACACCAGAATCAGAGGAATTACAGCTGCCAAGGCCAGGGAAAAGAGGTATCCCCAGGTACCTGGGAGCACAGTCTGTTACAGACCCAGGTTTTGTGGTGGCTGATCATTCCCATGTTTTAGATTTGTTCACACAAAGTTTAAGTTAGCCCTTGGAACCTGGAGACTCTCAGATGAAGGGTTCTGCTTGGGGCTCATCTCAGTTTGAGGAGCAGCTGAGTTGTGTTTGAAAATTCAGTTTCTGACGTGTCAGTGTCAGCACCACATTTAATGTCAAGCTTCATGACTTAAATGTTCTAAAACAGCTGCTAGAGGAGCTGTCGGCCTTGTTGGGGTTTTCCATCCTCATCCTACCTGTTTGGTGGGAGAGTAGGACAAAAAAATGTCTATAAAGGGAGGTGTGTGTGTATTTTGATTGCACATGTATGCATTTATTCACACTTTTTTTAAAAGGAGAATTAAAAAGATAAAGAAACTATGGAAAGCCACAGCCCTATGATTAAAGCACTTTTAACAGATGAACTACAATTAGAATAAACTGTCATTGAAGTTTGATACTGTCATGGAATGATGGTAACTGAGGAGTTTAAATTTAAAAGTAAATATGTTCGAGTAGGCGATGCATATGTTTGCTCTGACTCTTTCTGGGATGGAAGCCCCAGCATCTGTGACAGTGAAAAGCCAATTAATTTGTATTTCCTTGTGTTCACACTCGTGCTTTTCTGCTTAATGGTAGTTGTGAGTTTCTCTGGCTCCGAGTGCTTTGTTTTGGATCATTACAGCATCCCTACAGAGCCTGGTGCCTGGGTTATGAATGGCATTACCTGGAAATACTTCAGCAGTCCTGGGTTTCCTCGCATTAAGCTGTTTCTGTCAGCAGGATTTGCATTACAGGGAACACCAGTGTCTGTGGAGTCCCTCTCGAGGTGCGGGTGGGACGCAGCCCCGCTGTCCCCACGCTGTCCCCGCTGTGCCGGTGCCGCGCTGGGTCAGGACCCTCTGCACCCCACTCGGCACCCTGTGCCAGCATTCCCAGAGCTGGGCTTGGCTCCTCTCGCTGCTCCCAGCCAGGAGCTGATCCAGGAGGGGGAAAAGCTGCTCACTGCTCGTTTTTGTAGGGTGTTCCCCGCAGCAGGATGGGTGAGCAGGGCGAGCCCCTCGGTGCAGACAGGGGCGATGGAACTGCTGGGAATGATTTCCTTCTGCCTCCAAACTGCAGCTCTGCTCTGCAGCAGGGATGATTTATTCCACACACCCTTTCTCCCCAGCCTGGTGATGCTGAGCAGACCCCGGCGTGCCGGGGGACGGGAATGTTGGTGTACATGGAACAGCTCGTTGGGAATAAAGGTTGTGAATAGTTGGTCAGAAAAGCAATGGCTAGTTAGCCCTGTGCCTTGGGCTGGTGGGGGGCTGGATATCAGCCTGGATGGGTGAGAAGAATTTTTCATGCCCAGCCTCCGAAATGAAAGTGAAATATTGAACAGAGTAGATTTTGGAGCTGTTGGTATCGAATTCACGTGGCTACTGGTTCTTCTGGATTGGGAATAATGCTGTAATTTATGTGACATTTTAAACTGTGCTGTGCTTTATTTGGGTGACTGAGATTTTTGTGTTTGTTTCACCCACTTTGATGAACTGAGACTGTGCTGGTACCTGGTACCTTCACGGGACCAGCTCCTCCTTGCTCTGTTTTCGTGAACCCTCGAGTGCACCGCGGTTGTGCTGCCCAAAACTGCAGAACATTCACTGGTGTCTTCACAGCCAGGGAAAAGCACCTTTGTCACCTGGTAATCCAGGCAGTGGGAGAGCCCTCGTGCTGATCTGTCAGAAATGCCCTTCTGGGCCGGGCCCCAGGACGGGCCCTTGGGGACGATTCTGGGTGGCAGCAGCCGATGGCGGGGCTGAGAACGGCCCTGCCGGGGCAGCCGCTGCCCCTGCGCCACCTCCCAGAGCTGTGAGTTTAAAATAAAATCCGTATATTGGATTTCTGCTGTAGGTGCTTTACATTATAGATCAAACAGGATGATTTTGTCTCAGTTTTATCTAGAGCTACATATTGCTAATGCAGAAAGGTAGCAATTAAGTAAAACCCTTCTGTTGATGCTGCGCACAGCCCGGGTTGCTGCTGGCCGTGCTGCACATTTGCTGTTCCCCAGAAAAGCAATCCAGAAATGAAGTGTTTGTTTCTTTTTAAGGGGCTTTTGACTAAATTCTTTAATTTCACTGGCTGTCAAGGTAGTGTTAAGTAAAATAGGTTTGAACTGCTGTAGTTTTTGTGTACTGGACTAGATGTCAGAAACCTTTGCCATCACTGGAAATTCTGTCACTCTGGATTTACTATCTGTTTCCCACAGCTGAATTCCTGAGCAGTGTGATTTAACACCTTGGCTCTCCATCAACCGGGCCTGGCATTTATTTGAATGCATTACACCACTGGTTTCCATAAACTATTTTACAATTGTTTCATATAAATGACTGTTTATTTCTACAAAAACCATCTGTATTTCTGTGGAGAGCGGCAGATAACTGTGTGTAAAATTCAGTAATGTCACAACAGTGCAAGTTAAGGAAAAACAGATTGGGCTAAAAAAAACCCTCTCATGCTTGTGCGTAATGTTAAAAGTTTGTTTTCACTATTTAAATATCTTTATTTATTAACTAGTATTTGCATTTGTAATGATAAAATCTTTATTCCACTTCAGAGGTGTTGAGGGGCTTTGGGGATTTTTAGCGGATAAACAGATTTAAGACGTCCTCGCAGCAGCAGGATTGGAGATGTAAACATTCTGCTCTGCAGCCAGTTCCTCTCGCACTGTTTACATATTTTCTGTTGTTTTATTGTCATTGCCAAGCACACAATGGAATCCTGCCCCTTCTGTCATGTTCTAAGAAAACTCCCGCAGAAGGGGGCCTGAGCCCCCTCCCTGTTCCCACTTTCTCTGCTCCCCACAGTGGATTCATCCCGCTCCTCCCTCAGCCCTTTTTGTTTATGGTTCAGTGCCCGTCCCCTGGCCCAGGGGTCGTGTCCAGCATCCATGGGGAGCCAGGGTTCCCCCGAGCCTCCCCAGGGGGACGAGGAGCTGCCTCGGTTTCCCTCCTCCCAGCCAGCACCCAAGGAGCCTCCACACTGAGCTATTTTAATTCCTCCATCTGCTGCCCATGTGCTGGCAGAGGGAACACTGGAATCCAGCAGTCTTACACTTAGCACGACTGATACTTTCTGACAGACTATTTGAAATGATAGAAATACATAAATCTCCTCTTTTTTATGACCTTGTAATAGCTGCAACATATTTCCAGCAAATATTTTCTATAGCAATAATAAAAAAGCGATAACAAAAAAATAAATATAAATATAGTTTAAACTCCAGCGGAATCGTGCTTTCAAAGCCCAGAGATGGAACAGCGAGGCAATAAATCACAAATCCTTGTGAAAGGAGGGACTTGAAACGGAAAGTCCCACAGACATCAGTGTTAAGTGTTTATCAACAGGGGTTTTTTGACTGCTCTCCTGTCTTCTGCCTGTGCATAGTGCTCAGGCACAGCTCAGTTCTCTTTTGCTTGTTCCCTCCTGCCCAGCATCTCTCACCGTGGCTGTTTGGCTGTGGCTGCCTAACTGTCCACATTTCTGATTTTTTCTTTCTTATTTTCTGTGTTATTTTTTCTTTTCCTTTGTTATTTCCTTTGCCCAGAGAAGCTGTGGCTGCCCCATCCCTGGCAGTGTCCAAGGCCTGGTTGAACAGGGCTTGGAGCAACCTGGGACAGTGGAAGGTGTCCCTGCCATGGCAGGGGAAGGGACGAGATGAGCTTTAGGGTTCCCTTCTGCCCCGAACCATTCTGTGATTCCGTGGTTCTTGCAAAGCCCTGTGAGCGGCAGCAGAGCCTGAGGTGTGCTGGAGGTCAGGTGTGGAGATGCTGCACCATTAACACGATGTTGGACGTGTTGCTCGCACCAGCTGCTCTCGGGTGTGGGTGGTGGCAGGGGTTTGTGGAAGGAGTTCAAGGACAGACTGGTTTTTCTGGGCTTTCTCACCAGGCAAACTGTGAAACTATAGCAGGAACCCCTAGCAAAGAGCAGAATTAATGGATGACATGTGAGCAAATGCAATATACGGGGCAAACGCGGGCATGGCTGTGGCAGAGCAGGCTGTGCTCTCCAGCACTGTGAGCACGCTGTGAGGGAGCCAGAGACCATCTGAATGGGATGGTGGGCTTTCCATGGCATGCTTAGATTTCCAAAAAAGATTCGACAAAGGCTCATAAAGCAATTAAGCTGTCACAGGATGAGAAGGAGGATCCTCGCATGGATTAATAATTGATTAAAAGACAGGAAACAAAGAATAGGAATAACGGCCCTCGGTGATTAGTAACTAGGTTACTGGTGGAGCTCCAGTGGAACTGGTGGAACCTGCATTGTTCGTTAATGTGGGGCATGGAAAGGATGTGAATGCTGCTGTGACAAAATGTGCTGTTGATACAAAAGAGGTAAGAATAGTGCAAATAAAAGCTGTCTGTGAAGCACTGCAGAGGTATCCACAGTGCTGAGTGACAGGACAATAAAAGGAGAGAGGGAATTCAGTGTCAATGAGTACAAAATAATATACATGGTGAAAAGCAACTGTAACTATATGTGTACAATGATGGGCTCTAATTACCTTCCATCAGTCAGGAAAAGTATCCAGCACCATCACGAGTAGTCCTCTGAACACTTCAGCTCCATGTAGGAGCAAGCAGAAAGACAAGTGGAACATCAGGAATTGGGTTCATAAATCCCAACATACCCACATCTTAATTGCTGTATTTTGTCTCAAAAAAGAGAAGTGAAGAGATGCAGAAAGGGATGAGCGTGGAAATGGATCCGGCACGTGAAAAGAGGAGCAGATGCTGAGGAGGGAAGGGCTTTTCTAGTGTGGAAAAGGCACAACTGGGTATGAGAAGTGTCTGTGAAGTGCAGGTGGTGGGGACAGGGAATTGGGAAGGGTTTATCCTGGTAGTTCAGAGACAGGAGCTGCTCGCCCCAAACACTGGGGTGGCAATGGCTCATTGGAACAAAAGGAATTCTTTTCCTCACACAGTGTAATAAATTCAGGACGTAAATGTCAAGGAAATGGGAAATTCAGAAGTGTTTTGGACAAATGCACAGGCTGTAAAGGGAGCAGAAACAGCTGACAGAAAGCACAGGTGGAACTGGGGTGTTGGTGAGAATTATGGGAGCTCTTGAAGGTGAAGAGGGGGATACACGGGCATAGGGATGTGTTTTGTTGCAGAGACTAACTCTGTAAAATATAGGCTCAGTTTTCAACCATTTGGGGTTTTTTGTTGATACTGGTCTTTTTAGTTTAGGCTTGACAAGTCCACAAACATTAAATATTCTTTCTATAGTCCTTATTTCACCCTAATAGCTAGTTTGGAGATGGAGAGGGGTTTGGTTGGGGTTTTGTTTAAAGCCTGGTTCCCTGTTGCAGTGTTAGTATTGTTTATTGTGCAGATTCACCCCTGACCGTGGCATTCTTCATTGCTATTGAAAGTTAATGGGGGAAAAATTGCATTCCAAACATTTGAACCCGTAGTAGCCATGGCTGAACTTAGTTGATCTCTGGTGATCGGTTCAATTTAGTTACGATTTTTAGCCATTAGGCTGGGGCTGAATGATGGTGATTTGGTTGAGGCCAAATGTCTGCAGAAAATTGGCTGTTTGATAAGAGCCCTGTTATCAGAGGGGGATACTTTCTCATTTACATTTAGATGAGTATTGATTATTTATTTACTCAGAGAAGTGAGATTCGTTCCCAATCTTATCTCTCTAGTCTCTCCTTGTCAGCAGAAAGAGAGAGAGAGCTCCTGACAACAGCCCAAGATAACAGCACTTTGTAGTGGAGATAAAAGTTGGAATGGGCCTTTTTCTAGTCTTGACTGAAAGGATAAGTTTTAAAAATTAGAACTGATGGGTGATGCTTTCAAAAGCCCTTTCTGAAAGCTTTGCAGCTTAAATGGCAACAGAATTGGTTTGTTGGTATGCGGGTGGCCGTTCCCTTCTGCAAGGGGGACGCTTAATTTGCTTATAGGGTGGGGTTCTTCCCAGGCATTGTGTGCTCATGGGGAAGCTGTGGGTCTTGGGGACTGTTTCCTTGTTTTTAATTCCTGATGAACATTCCTGTCTCTAAAGGGGTGTCTTGAAATAGCCAAGTGGGTATCTGTGGGCAGAATCCTTGGTGAGAGTGGTTCGACAGGGATTTAGATGGAAGGGACGTGTGTGATGGAGGTTCACCCACAGGAGGGGTGTGGAGCCCTGGGAGCTGCCATCAGCATGAGAGCTTGGCTTGGGGCACTGGTCAGGACAGTCCGTGCCAAGATTTTAAAGGTTTATTTTACATTGAACATTTGCATGAGATTACAGAAATCCATAAAATCCATCTTTGGTATTGCCACTTGAAATTTTGTTGAAATTCACAGAGCAGGATTCCATTAGTAGACCATTAAATTATCCAATATTCCTACTACAATGACATCATTTGAACTTGTGAGAGAAGTCTGGTAGTAAAACTCCTCCACAGATTCAGCCTACTGTTCTTCATCTGTTGGGAAGCAGAGGTCGTGTAAATGTGGACAGATATTTAAAGCTGCATATCTTCAGATAACTGAAGAGTAGATACTCTCTGAAAATCCATTTACACTTTTTTAGTAATTTCTCAGTATTTTCTGTTTTTAAGGAGTTATCCATAAGGCAGGTTGACCTGGTTCCTGCTCTGGAGCTCTATTTCCCTGCTTTATTAGCAGAGTTAATACGGGCTTGACACAAACTGAGTAAAACAATTTACCTGATCATGGAATTCTTAAGCTGCTCCAGATAAAAATGATCCTTTGCCACCGCAGGGTGTGTTGAGGGGTGTGATCCCTGATGGCTCTCCGCAGGGTTCAGCTGCATGGGGGCTGTTTCTGATATGGCTGATGTTGTTTTTGGGGTGGATCCAGCTGGTGGAATCGGATTCACGCAGAGGGACGGTGAACCCTGCCTGCATTTAACCTTTCCATCGTGTCAGGGTTTGCCCTCATTGAGCAGGGGTTTTGGACTGGGTACCAACACCACAGATGTTCAGATGGGAGCCAGCAGTTCCCTTGGATGTAGCTTGGGAATCTCTGGAAGGTGCTTGGGATGCACAGACAAAGCCATTGGGTTTTGCTGTTGCTGGTCCTGTTCTTAAACCTACACCAGATTTTAAATCCAAATTGATTTACTGCTTTGAGATTTGTTTCAATTCAGTATATTTTGCTTCTGCCTAACAAGCAGGCCTCTGTTTATTTAATTTATTTCAAATTTAAATTGTTAATCACATTTCCAGTAGCTGGGAGAGGAGCAGTGATGGTGCTGGGTCTGTTTGCCTTTCTTTGTGCTGCACTGAGATGTCTCCGCCGCTTTTCAAGCGTGGTTTGCACTGCAGATGCTTCGGCAGCTCCACGTGCCATCACTGGTTGTGCTGGGCAGGGTGGGAGCCGCTGGGGCTCCTCCTGTGTCCTGCAAAAAGCCTGGCACTGTATCTGCTCTGAATGGCACTGGGAATAAGGGGTGTCCGTAATGCTCCACTCGGGGAGGGAACGCGCCTGGGCCAAGCAGGGAGTGCTTCACGTGGCTTTGGGGAGATGGAATGAGAAGCTGTAATTGAAATTCTGCTGTAGTAAATTTAAAATTAATTGGCTAACAAATTCCATTCCTTAGGCATGCCATCTGAGGCTGATGGACTTAATTTTTTTATATATTTTAAATATTTCATCATATATATGCTCGTAATTCAAAGTCAGCAAACAGTCAGAAATCTTTTAAGTACTGGTGAAGAGGGAATAGATTTCATTATTTCATCTGGTGGAGGAACAACATGGGAGTGTTGGACAGGGGTTTGTCAGGTCACACCGGGGACAGCTGAAGACACTGGGAATGTGTTGTTTCCTTCCACACCATCCTCCAGCTTCTGACAGGGCCTTTCCCTTTGGCAAAGGGCTTTGAGACATCAACACCCACCTGCTGTGCTCCCAGGCTGCAAGTAACCTCGTGTTAGTTGAACGTGCTAAGCCATCACTTTGTTAGAAAACAGATGATTTTACAAGTTACTTTATGTTTCAGGTCCTCAGTATCGGCTGGAGAAGCAGAGTGAACCTAATGTCCCAGTAGATTTAGACTGTACCTTGGAGAGCCAGAGCACTTTGGAATTCTGCCTTGTCCGGGAGAACAGTATGTTTCCCCTTTTCACTTTTGCTCTTGTAAACTGCTTAAACTCTCATAAGTTATGTATTTTGGAACACAAGCTGTACTGTCTGGGCAAGTACATTTTGACGAGACTTTCTGTCCCGAGGCACTTCTCCGTGGTGCCAAAACAATATTCCAGAGGGAAATGATGGATTTCATACCTTTAGTAAATAGTCTGCATCCTGTTTATCACTTCATGATTAATCTTTTGCTCTTAAACTCTGCTCTGTAAAGTTATGACCAACCCTGAAAAACACGACATATGAACCTGTCTGTGTTGCAGACATTGCTCAGTGAGTCCAGGGGTTGGTCTGCAGGGTGTTGTGCCCTGTCAGTGTGGCTGTCAAAGGCACTGGGGTTTTCTAATACAATTTAAAGAAATTAGTCATGCAGAAATAACTAGAGCAGTTTGATGATTTTTGAAGTGCCAGACAAATAATCTTCTCTCCAGCTCTGCTCAAATATTTTTATTCTATTATTGTTTTAATTATCCTAATATTTATTTCCTGTTTTATTTCTTCACATGAAACAATACGAAACTTTAAAAAAAGACATTTAACATGTGTTTGTTCCCCATGGCATTTTGGTCCATTCTTCATTCTTTACAACAGCCACGCTCTCAGTTTTGGTGTTCTTTCATTCCATTTTGTGTAAAAATGTTGATTGTGCTAATGAGTAAAACCGGTCACAGTCCTGCTCTCAGCCAAGAACACTGCACACAGCCATAGTAACAGCCTGCTTCAAGGAGTGGAAGAGTTTTTTCTTTCTGTGCAAAGGTTAAACCTTTCAGTTGATGCTTTTTGGCCATAGCAACTGTATCTTATCCTAGAATGGCAGTAGAGCATCCCCAAAGCACCTCCTGGTTCCAGCTTCTGCTCTGTTCAGGGAATAGCAGAAGTGAACATAGCACCAGGAGCTCCCAGTGCTGCTGGGATTAACACTCACAGCTTTGGCTGCTGCTCTCCATAAGGTGGGACTTGCTCTCAAAATATTCCTGGTGCTCCTGGTTCATTCCTTCATAAAGTGGTTCTGAGAATCTGTAGGAGAGACTTTGGCCAGAGGGAGCAGGGGGGCTGTGCTGAGGAAATGGAGCAATTCTGACCTCACTAATCGAGTTGTGCTCTTCCACAAGCCAGAATTCCCCGACGTCTGCATCCCACCTATTACTTTTGTATCGATTTCTAATCTATGAAATGATGCACACTAGTCATACTTCCATGGGTTTTTCTTGTGATTTAAAATAACATTTTTTTAAACTCAGGCTCTGTAATTAAAAGAATACTGTAGATACTGCATTTTTAATGTATTTTCATTATCTGTGGAGGAATCCAGGCTATGGCCTGTAGCTGTATCTCCTGCAGGTCTTTGCTCTTGTGAGTGACTGGGTTCAGGTGGCACCATTACTTAAAGAGTAAATCTGTTGGAAGTTTATAAGTGGTGTAGCAAGAGGCAGTCAGTCTGCTCTGCTCCAGGAGAGCCTCAGAGCCTTGGCTCAAAATAAATGTCAGTCACAGTGTTGAAGGGACTCTTTTCCCTTCTCCTGAAGTCCTCGTGCTGCACTGCTCCCCTTCCCTCCCAGCCAGGGGACACCAAAGCAAGCCCTACTCCTCCTCAGAGCACTGGAGAGGTGTGGGATGCATCCCTGAGGCTGCCAGGTCCAAACTCCCTTAACTGGGGAACATTCCTGCCCTCATTTAGCACAGCGATGGTGCCCATCTAAGAGCACGATCTGGAGCCCTGCTCAGGTGGGGATTCCCGCAGCAGGGTGATCCTGCACTGTCCCTGCTCGGGGCTGTGTGTTGGCCCTGCACACAGAGAGGGTCGAGGACAGTACAATTTGTGAGATCAGTCACAATTCCTGCCTTGTGCAGAGCCTGGCTCCCCCCTGCACAGTCAGACAGTGGATTTTGGGGTGCTTAGGAGCTATCTTTTGGCATGACATTAGAATAGAAATATTGACAGTTTTGCACTATTAATAAAATAATGGCTTGACAATCCTATCATCAAACTGAAATATTCACTTCGTGCATTCTGTCTTGATTTGAAATACTTTTAGCTTTGATATGCCAGTCAGAAAAAAACTCTGTTGTAACAGCTATTACTTGTAAATGTGCTTTTCATAGTCTCATAGTCATTTATAAATATATATATGGATGATGCCAAGCATCTGCTGGGAGAAGAGCAGCCACATTCCTTTGAGCAAAGAGAAAGTTTATATTTCAGAGTATTAAATGAAACAAAAACTTTCCATTATTAAGAAATATGTATGGAGAAATCCCCTTTCTATCCTAGCATTTACTAATAGCATTCAAGCTAATAAACTGCTTCCAGTGTGCAGAACTTTTAACTTGCACAAAGATTTATCTTTAAACTGAAAGCTGCACTTTGTAATGTGGAATGCCTTTATGTGTGGTAGCAAGCCGTTCATGGCTAATTTAGTTTTATTCTTGCCATCTTACTTCTGGAAAGTTCCTCTTTCTCATTTTATCATTAGATAGTAATTAGTATTCAAGGGAAATTGGTCTTAATATATTAAAATTGGTTTAGTGCCTTTAGACCTATAGCAAAGCCAATGTCTTATTGGAAAATGTAATTGGGGACTCTGTGTATGTAATTAATTGTATTGCAATTAAGAACTTTCATTAGGCAATATTCTAGTACATTAAAGTAATAAGGGACATTTTTGCAGTGCAGTTAACTTTGTATTTTGTTGTTTTATTGATGAAATACAGGTTCACTTGCTCTTGAGTAGGCTGCATATGACATTTCAGTATTGTGGTATTCCTAATGTGTCATTTTTATCTGTCCTCTGGTGCTGGCAGGAGTCCCTGTCAGAGGAGGCTCCTGGTTTAGCTGAGTCCCCGTAGGAGGAGGCTTCTGGTTTAGCTTCTGCCTTGTTTCCTTAGCTCATGGATCTGGTGCTGTTGTTCCACTGCTGTTGGTCTCATTTGAAAATCAGGATTTTCCGTGAGGAGATTGGCCCGAGTGTCCGGTCTCACTCTGTTTCACAGGGACTCAGGTCTGTCCTGGGGGCTGTGTGGGCAGCCCAGGGTCAGGTGGGGGGGTCAGTTCTGCCGTGTCACGGCTCCTGTCCCAGCACGGGGTGCCATTGTGACCCCACACTGTGGGGACAGGGTTGTGGGGACATCCCACTGGTTTCCAGCATGAAGGAGGGTCCCGGCTGGCTGTCGGCAGCAGGGCAGCAGTGCCGTTGCCGTGCTCCTGCTTCACTTCCAGGCACCGCCACACCACAGTCTCTCAAGATGCTTTTAAGTGCACCAAAAAGTTTGACATATCTCAGTGTATCTTTGGAGTAGTGCAGCATGAGGGTTTGACATGATACATTATGATAATCCATAGTATAGAGACATTAACACAGGGGTCTGTGACAAAATGCATTGTAATGTCTTGGAAGGAGCCATTACAATTTATCTTGTCATTCTGGAGCATGGAGTGGTTGCAGTGTTAAGATGGCTCTGCATAAATTCACATGGAGACTGTTTAATTTGATTTTTGGAATCCTTTCAAGTCGAATGGCACAGCCCAGTTTGTAGCTTAACCCTTCGGTGCCCCCTTCCCCAAAGGAAGGTCTGTGGTGCGTGGGGAGGGCAGCACTGGGAAAGCTGTGGTAAAAGTCTGTGACATGGGAATCTCCTGCTTTATGCTCTCCATGTGGTTTTGGAGACCATTTAACCCTCATTTAACAGCAGATGCTCACAGTGGTGTAGTGTTGAGGCCACTCCAACAGTACAAGTCTCAAGCAAAATTAATACTGAAAAATCTAACAAGTTGGTAACTGCTTTGCTGGAGCTTTAAGATCTGTACTAAAACTCCATCATCTCATCTTCCCGTTATTAAAATTTCAGCAAAATATAAAGTTTTCATTAATCTCCTGCAGCAAATTTAGTTCTTTGAACTGGCAGTTGGTTCAGCTTTTAGGAGTACATTAGCCAGGATATTAAACAAAATGTGTCATTCCTCAGAATCTCCTGTAAGAAGCTAAATCAGTTTTCAAACATATTTATGCCACTTTATCTACCAGCATCTGAATGATCATTTCGAGCTGAGGTGCTTTATTAGCAGCTGGCATGAAAATTACTCTGTGCAATTATATATTGCATTATAGTAATGTTGAAATTGGTGTTAATCCAACGTCATAAAATGTAAAAAATCTTTAAAGTGTGTTATATTTTTTCAGTAATTGGCATTTTGGCTTAATGAGTTGTTGCCTTTTATAAAGGCAGTACCTGCAGTGGTAATGAGAATACTAATCAGTAAATAAAGTGCAGCTTCACATCAGTGTGCCCGAGGTGCTGCTGGCACATGGGAGATCTGTGCTAGTGCTGGCATCAAGGGTGGCCCCTCTGGGGACAGACACCTCTGGGCCCACCTCTGGGTGGACTTCTGGGCAACTCTGGCCCCCTGCCTGGGCTTCTTCCTGGGTGACAGGCAGTGGGTGCCCAGCAGGGTCCCCCTGCTCAGCCCCTGGGATACCTGCGGTCCAGACCTGCCTCGTGCCGCCCAGGAACTGGCTGCTGGCATGGTGTGCTGCTCTTCATGCAGCCACAAATGTCTGTCATCGTGGCCTCAGTGCCTTAGTGACTGACCTGGGGTGGAGGATGGAATTTCCTCCTCCCAGAGACACAGACTTGAGCATTTAGTGTTCCCTCAGCCAGCTCCCCGTGGCGGTACCGCCGCGCCGGCTGAGCGTGCGCCGTGTGCCAAACCTCTCCTTCAGGACTGTGGCCTTGTTTTGCAGGTTCAAGAGGAGAAGAGGTCTCGGAGGAGGATCCCCAGATTGATATTGCCACAGTCCAGGACATGCTCAGCAGCCACCATTACAAGTCCTTCAAAGTCAGCATGATCCACCGGCTGCGGTTCACCACGGACGTGCAGTTAGGTAAATCAATCCGTGCTGTGGCGCGGAGCAGAAAGGAGCAGCTCAGACCTTTGGCTGTCTCTAACAGCTGCCTGGCCATCTCAGGCCGTTCTGAAGCAATCATTATCACCTTGGTCTGTTCTCTCGTGGAGCATTTGAAAGTGTTGCTGGCATTTCAGCAGTTAAAAATATTGCTTTCAGTTGAAAATACTTCAGTATTTTTATTATCCCCAATCAGTTGCACATGTTGCCTCTGAACGAAGGCCATTATTTAATGACCTCGCCTCTTTTTTCAGTCTAGGCTTCCTAATGGAAAGCTTCTTGCCAACTGTTTTGTTATTTTTAAATGAGGCTTTGCAAAATCGGGAATTATTGGGTTTTTCCTTTTCTGACACTGAAAAATTTTTAACGACCTAGTGGAAATTTGAGGTGGAACAAAATAAACGAGCATTCTCTAAAGGTTTTATATTGTCCTTATTGGCTCGCTGAATGCTTTTGAAAACCCGAAGGCCAAGGACTGACAGAATCCTGAATTATAAAAGCCCCATTACTGTTTTGAAATGATTGAATGGCTTTTTATCTTTGTGTTTAAATTGTGAAAATTTGATTAATGAGGCATCGATAGGTGACCTGTGACATTCCTGCAAATACTTCCATAAAGAAATTATTCAGCAGTAAGGTATTAAGCGCCATAATGTTTACAAAATACATTTATTCTGTAGAATTCAGTAGAATTGTTAAACTATACCAACTCCTGTATTATTGTTACTACAGTCTCTTCATTCTTCCATTCTGAAGCACATGTAAGAGTACATGTCTGTAAAATTCTCACAGAAGAGGCTTTTTTGGTTTATTGTGAGCTGTCTAGTTAAGGCAGGATTTATCTGCTGGTGCTGGAGCAGGGCAGTGCTGGGCATGTTCGCTGCGTTTGAGCAAACTCTTGGGGTGTGATAGTTTGCTTCCAGTGAAGTTTGACTCACTGTATCTGGGAAGTGTCAGAAATGAGAGCTTGAAAAGGTCATGACAGATCACTAAAGATAAATGGTTAAGCAAGAAGAGCTGTTAAATGAAACAAATGGCTTAACTTGTGCAGCAGTGGAGGAGCTGACCCTGCCCAGTGCTGTAAGGACCATAAAATTTCCCTTTTATAACAATCTGGGAACTTGCGTGATTTTGATGGCAGTGCACTGACAATGGGGTTTTATAATGTAATTATCTTTTAAAAATCAAAGAAAACCCCAGCAGGGTGTTCGAACCTTGGGCAAATGTAGAAAATCAAAATAATTTGATAATGTCAAAGTTGCTGGCGTTTCTCCTGAATTTTTTAAAGATATTAAAAGAGCAACGCTGGTAAAACAAGGACTGAGGGGCTGTTTGGGTTTGGGCTGATGACTGTTACATGTTACCCATGAGTGACAGACTGCTTCTTCCTCCCTGAAATGGAAAAAACGGGGGCTAATTTTTTGTCTTCAGTATAGTAACTGGTCTGGGAGCTGTTCTCCAGCAGTTTAATGATGGCCAGTTGCAAAGACTTTTTTTTGCAGCCTTTTTGTGCCATCAGTTCTATGTAGCAGCCACAGCAAAGCAAGTGTTTCTCGAGGACCTCAAGAATCCTGTGTCATTCCTTTGCTCCTTGTTGGCAGATCAATGGTGTCGGTGGCTGTGCAGGAGTGGATTGTACTTTTTGAAATGTTTTAGCTGTTTTGAGGCCTGGTCATTGAATTTGAGACAAGGTTTATGAAAAATATGGGAGTAAATGTGATTTTCTGTACATTGTGCATAGCTCTGTAGTAAAAGGTGATATGTGGATGGCCATGGGAGGAATGCCCAGCCCTCTGAGTGATGGGATTATTGCATTTAAGGTGGCAGTTTAAGGTATGGGGTTTGTGTTTCAGCCCATATCACGGGGCAGTGCACACACAGCAGCACTCTCAGCAGTTTTACAAAGGCTCTATCATGTTGTGGAGGAATAAGACACATTTAGTTGTGTATTACATTAGCAGAACTAACAGGAGCATATTGTCTGGGAAAATGACTGCTGGCAAGTATTTCAGAAAGGGGGGGCCAATTGCAGACCCCAACAAAGGGAGCAGGAACAGAACAGTGTTACTGGACTCATACATTGATGGCATTTCTTTTGACAAAATGAATGAATTAAAAAAATTGTAGAAGGAGCATTTTTACTTAGGTTTTTAGTATAAGTGATTCATGCTGCAAGACAGAGACTGCAGAAGCCACAGACACAATACTGTTTTGATTTTAGGTTTCAACACATCCAGATTGTGAGAACAATAACACAAAAAAGACAACATTCTTTGTCAATGTGCTCTCTGGATGTGGGTGAGCTTGAGCCAGCGATGTCGAGATACAGAAATAATGGATGAAGTATACAGCAACAATTTGCAGATAAAAATAATAGAAGTTAAAGTGTATTTTACATGATAAAAAAAAGATGAAAGAGGAGGAAGTCTGTTCCATCTGAGATGGTTACAAAATGGTGAAGTAGCCTCTGCTGAGAAGATTGATGCAATGGGGAGTGACCTTGGCTTGGAGCAGGAGCTGGTGATGTATGTATGAGCATCTCGCTGCTAAATGGACCCAGATTTGTAGCACTAATATACATGGAAGCCCAGAACCAAACTCAGGATGGCAATAAATCAACAGCCACTTTGGGTGTCATTTCTGGTTTATATTCCACTATTGTTCTATCACTTTAATTCATGTCACTATCATCTGTTCATCTGGAACAGTTTTATATAATTTTCCAGTGGAGTTACCTGACAAATCCGATCAAATTAACAAGGTGCATTAACACTATTGACTGACTGTGAATTCTGAAGTTGCAGGACCAAACACTGAAATTTTTTTGAGGATATTTTTAGGGGTGATGCTCTTAGAGGAAGGGATGGGGAACAGCCCTCGCACACAAAGAATTTGCACCTTTATTTTTAGAATTTCCCTTGACTTTTTTTTTGTGAGAAAATGAGCCTTTATATCATCAACTTCCATATTTTCCTTAAACTGCAGCAAATACCATTTGGAATAATGAACCATTACAGTGAAATACCAAAACCGATTTTACATAATCTGTCCAAAATTAAATCACAAACCAAAATGGGCTCCAGATACAGCCTCATCCTACTCAAATTAGTGAGTTCCAGCAGCCTGGGTGTTAATTGGTCTCTTGATACAATGCTTAATTGCAGTGTGATCTCTCTGATGTGACGTATGTTTAATGGCAGAGCGCATTGTTGGGTTAGTGGTGTGTTCCCATAACCCACAGGGTGGGCGAGGCCGACCTGAGCTTGGGGCAGGGGCTGCAGGCAGACCCCCCCAGGCTCCTGCCTGGTTGGCTTTGGAGTCGCTCAGAACACAAACGGATGTGGTTTGCAAATTCAGACATTTTGTCGATGTCTCATGAGCTTCACCCTGTAACTCGTAACTGACGACTCATCGTTGTTTTTAAGGCTCTGCATACCTAGATGTTAAAAGCTGCCTGGGAAGTTTGTTCAGCTGTGTCAACAGCTCCTGCACTGGTTCCAGCAGGATGCTCCTTGCCCTCTGCACTGGTGTGGCCTCACCTGGAGTACTGTGTGCAGTTTTGGGCACCACAATGTAAAAAAGACATTAAGCTGTTAGAGAGCATCCAAAGGAGGCCACGAGATGGGGAAGGGTCTGGAGGGGAAGTCTCATGAGGAGCAGAGGAGGCACTTTGTTTGGAGAAGAGAAGACTGGGGTCAGATCTCATTGTGGACTTCAGCATCCTCATGAGGGGAAGCAGAGGGGCAGGTACCAATCTCTGCTCTCATGACCAGTGGCAGGACCCAAGAAAACGGCTGAAGCTGAGTCAGGAGACATTTTGGTTGGATATCAGGAAAAGGTTTTTCACCCAGAGTGGGGCTGGGCTCTGGAACAGGCTTCCCTGGGAAGTGAGCACAGCATCAAGCCTGCTGGTTGATGGTTCAAGAGGTTCAAGAGGTTCTCAGACACAGGGTGGGATTCTTGGGATGTCCTGTGCAGGGCCAGGAGTTGGACTCAATGATCCTGATGAGTCCCTTCCAACTCAGAATATTCTGAGCCTCTGGTTCTGTTATTCTAGGATTCTATGTCTGCTGTACAGCAGATGGAGTGGGGCTGGTGGTGATAGTGTCTATTACACAGAGCAGTGGTGACTGCAGAACCAGCACTATCTCCTATAAATCTCGCAGCTCGTGTAGCTGCTGCTTCCAGAAGAGCTCTGTATGCATTTAGAAGAATTTTTTCTGTGATATTTCTTTCTTTTGGTATGCTTATGCAGGAGAATAAAATGCAGATTATCAATGCAGTTTGATAGCCATTTGCTTCTGGTTTCAAAAGCTCCCGTGCTTTCAGAAAGCCCAGACGGGCAATATACCTTCAGCCCATTTAAGATTTATAAAGTGTGTCAAACGGCTGATATGAAATCGGTTAAACAGATCACTGTTGTGGCTCTCTATTCTTTCTCATCTCAGGTATTTCTGGAGACAAGGTAGAGATAGACCCTGTTACTAATCAGAAGGCCAGCACTAAGTTTTGGATTAAGCAGAAACCCATTTCAATCGATTCTGAACTCCTCTGTGCCTGTGACCTTGCGGAAGAAAAAAGCCCAAGTGAGTAGTCCTTTTTATTTATGTTCTCTCTTCTCTGCCTCCCTGGATGTGCTTGATGTCCAAAGAATTATTGCTACCATGTCCTTTTCTTTCTATAGGTGTATTTTATTCATTACAGGATGTTTTTAATCTGACTCAATTTTGTTATAGAGAACACAGCATAAACAGACACACATTTTACGAGTGTCCTTTGATGCTGCTCTCAGGTAATGGCATCACTCAGTGTTTCTTGCCCACTGTCACACCAAGGGAACACTGGCTCTGCCCAGCTGTCTCCAGCCCTGCAGCAGAGCCAGCAAATCCATGATTCAACATAATTGCAATTTTTTTTAACTTTTTCGCTTCCAGACTGGTTTTAAATGTCTTTGGTGCACCTGAGGATCTCGGACATACAGTAAATGTCAGCTCAGTCTGAATTTGCCTCACCCATGGCTGCAGGGTCACTGGGACTGAAGGTGCCACTCTGGGCATTCTGTTCTGTAGTGGTGGCCAGGCCAGGACGGTGGTGACAGCCAGGTTTGGGGACAGGCTGGACGTCCCTGCTCAGTCATCACCCGGAGGTCAGAGCTGGCTCTGTAGAGTGCAACTTCAAAAGCAAGGGCTGCTGCTTGTTGTGTCAGTAGAGTAATGAGAGTCTCTATCTGGAAAATTTGTTTTAAAAAGCACAGGATGGGCCCTGGGGGAATTGGGCAATGGCTCCCAGTGGGGCCAAAATGGAACTGTCTACTATCAAAAAGTGACTGCAGTTCAAAAGCTCAGATGGATTTTATTGCACTTGTGCCTCTGCAGGGTAGTGAGATGCTGGTATTAAGTACTTATCTGCAAGGTGACAGAGAGGGAGAATTATGTGATACATATTTACAGAGGTAATGATCTGTTGAATTCTCTTGGAAGAGTAAATTTATGGCTGCCACAGATTTTATCAGCAATTACTGAACTATATCCTTCTCCCCTTCATTACCCCTTCCTACTCCATGTTCTTGGTCTAGTCATTGTCTTCCTTTTCTGTCTCTCCATCAAGATTTCATGGTCCTTGGGTAGGCATGACCCCAAGGAGAAGCTTCCCCAGTGACCTGGTAGTCTGAAACTCATGAGGATTTTGTGTACAGTGCAAGGGGCAGTTTGTGCTGGTAAACCCTGTCACACCTCTGCACCGTGGCCACATTTCACTGCAAATGCAAACATTTGAGGGGATAAAACAGTGCCCACGAAATGAGGCTGTATTTGAAAAGTCAAATTGAAACCTTTAATTGAGGTTTCCACTGCTGTCAACACACCAGAGCACAATCCCTGGACACCTCGGACCCCATCCTGCCCCAGAGGGAGCACCTGCTGCTGTGGGAAATTGTGTTTGTACCCAAATCCTGCCAACCCAGGAATTTCAACCCCCAAAGAGAGCCCAGGTGCAGGAGGGGAGTACCTGCACGTGGGGACCACTGAGTGAAGAATCACGGTGGCTTTGGAGAGGGCACTGACAGGCTGCAACCAAGGCAACCATGACAGTACTGAGGGGTTTATTTGCTCATTGTCATGTGAACATCTTAAACTGCTCCTACTAAATAATGGTTCAGCACCGTTCCAAAAGGAGAAAATACTTCCTCCTGAAACTGCTGACCTTTTCCCAACTCACTAAAGATGTTCCAAAAGTCATTATTTTAGGCCAGCAGAAAAGACTTTTAGTGTGACATCTCAGAATGATGCATTTTGGGGAACTGAACAGCAGATCAGTATCTCTTGAATTTTAAATGGAAAAAAGTTATTTTAGCAGCATAAAGGAATGAAACTCACTGTATTTCACAAGTTTTGTCTGTGATTTTTATCAGCACAGTGATGTATGTTTGTAGCAGAGTTTACATCAAAAATTATTCCCAGATCTTTCTTGAATGAATTATTGCAAAGAAAGGCTGAGTACAGATAAGGTCTTTGAGTTCCGCAATATATTTTGTTTTCATGTTTTTATCTCTTGTAACACAAACATGCTCCATCTCCTCTTTCAGAAGTGCTGTGCTTGTCCCGTTGCGCCGGGCTCTGGGTTTGGGGCTGCCTTCCCTCCCCAGGCACCACAGTGGGGTTAGAACCCAGCTGAGCTCTGCTTTGCTGGGCTGGGCTCTTGCAACTCTGAAGAGGTGAAGACTTTGCACCAGCCTCCAAATGTGACCCTACTTTTCAGTAAGGGCCAGGAGCATTGGGAATAGAGGTTGAGTGCTGGGACCAGCGTAAGGGTGCAGTGGAGAGTCTCGTGCACGTGTTTTTTAGTTCTCTCCGAACTGGGTCGTGCAGCGAAGCTTTAGTGGCACTTGTGTGTGTGTGAAAGGACTCAACAGCTTCAGAGCTGACGTGGTGGGAATATTGATGGACAGCTCGGAGCCGTTCTGGACAGGCTGAGTTTTCCTGTGCTGCGAGTTCACAGAACTCGGAGCTGCCTGCAGTGAGGGCAGAAAACGAAAACAGAAAGCTCTGGCATCTCATTTGCCATTAGTGGGGGGATTGTAGGGATTGGGCAGGGACGGCTGATGATTTTTGTTTGCCCTTGTAGTAGCCCTGGGTCAGAATTTAAAGTTTTATTTGTAAATTAAATCAGACTCCCTGGATTTAGACTGAGGGAAGAGGTAATGGCCCTGCTGGCTTGCTCCGATGCCATTAGAACCTGACAACACTGGGCACGAACATCTTCTTTAAATCAGGTTCGGCCTGATTATCACGAGAGATTCTGGATGTTTTGAGTCTTGAAAGGAAGCATCCTATCATGGAGAAATAAGATTTAAGCCTTAATAAAGTAGTTGTCATTTTTATAGCTGAAAAGAGCTTTGTATCTCAATTAAGTGTACATAATATAAAGTCTTAAGGAAGCAACATAATATGTTTAATACAATTATATCCCTTTGCAATAGTGTAATTTAAAGGAAATCTGATTCTGGTAATGTCTCTTACATTACTTGGACAGGGGAGAAACTTCAGTGTCACTGCCCACTGCCTGTGTGCAGTGCTCTGTGGTCCGAGTGACCGTGACGGGTGTCCAGGGCTGCCGGGCACTGGCTGAGCCCGGGGGGAGCACGGAGCCCGGGGCAGCCCCGCGGTGCCACCACACCTGATGGGCCAGGCACCTGCCCTGGGGTTCTCCCAGGCATCTGTAGTTTACATGAGCTGCAGAAATTGGATTTATTTGATAATTTACTTGAAACACTGAAGCAACATTCTCTGTGGTCCTTTATCTGCCTGGTTTTTGTTTTCATAAAGCAGAGACATCTCAGTCGCTATGTCAAAATACCCTCGGTATGAAGGTAAGTCTAAACAAAGGTGTTCCGTAGGTCACAGAGTACATGGGTAACTTCAGTTTGTAATTTAATTGCCCGCTTTGCACCCTGCAGCTGAAGATTTCCTTTAAATTCTGATTCCATTGTTGCACTGGGGCTTAACAGAGTGTTAACCTGGTAATAGGCACAGGGCCTCCCCATTATATGTCTCGCTATCGAGCGGTTCTGCATGACTAGTTAAAAA
Organism: Eulacestoma nigropectus; assembly: GCA_013397775.1. Taxonomy (NCBI): domain Eukaryota; kingdom Metazoa; phylum Chordata; class Aves; order Passeriformes; genus Eulacestoma; species Eulacestoma nigropectus. The sequence goes on from VZTE01004704.1 coordinate 794,739, forward strand.
AGATGGCAAGAAGATTAATGAAAGCTGCGAGTACAGAAGGGGGGCAGGTACCTCAGTAAGACTTCCAGCGAGGAGATATTAGAGCTGAACCAGAGCTTGGCTTTTTCTTTATCCCGTGACCTTTGAACCTGCCTTACTGTCGAGAGCTGCCAGCCGAGCCGACGTTTTGATTGATGTTGCTACACGAGTCAGTCTTTCCCATTGAATTCCACATCTGCACGAAAATAGCTTTTCCAGCAGTATTCACCCTGGCTGTAAGTGATAGCCAGAGTGATGCCTGAACCCCCTTTATGTAGTTTTCATTTAAAGCTAAAGGTACTTGATGTTTTAATTTGGTGTCCAGTTCCTCCTGATTATGCACATTGGGTAATACTAATTTAATGAATTTGTTGTTGGGTTGTGGAAGGGCTGAAAATACCCAGAAAGTGTTGGGAAGGTGTTGGGTTCCTGCTGCTCTGGGAATTTAAATAGAGCCGTTGCAGGTTTGCTCAGAGCCTGTAGTGGGGCCAGAGCAGAGGCAGTGTGTGCTCTGCAAATGGTGCACAAAACATCACGTGCTGGTTCCTGATATCCCTGCTCCCACAGCGGAGCGTGAAGTAATGCAGTAAAATTCCTACTCAATAGGAGACTAATCAAAGGTTCTGATCAAAAGGTAAAAATCAGGTTCAAGCAGAGAAAATGTTCCCAAACTTCAGGCTTGGAGTGGAAGGAATGTCCAAATGTGGAACAGAAGGGGTGAGCCCACCCGTGGCCACGCTGTGCAGGCAGGGGGTGCCTGGGGGACGGCAGCGGGCGCAGATGGCCGTGGCTGTGCCAACAGCTCCGTGTGCCCTGGTGGGCTCGGGCTGTGCCGGGCTGGGGCCGGGGGTCCCAGGCAGCACTCAGCAGGATGTGTCCCACCAGAGAAGGGCCTGGCAGTGAGGGGTCCCTGTGGCCCTGCGGAGGGACAGGAGCGGGTCGGGCACGGCGTCGCTGGAGCGGCTCCTGCCGCAGCCGGGGCTGTGCTGATTAACGGCGTCCCCCTTGAACAGCCTCTCCATAAAAGTTCTCCTGAGCGCAATCAGGAGCGCGCATTGCCTCATCCTTTTAACAAATCTGTTTTGTAGCCCTATTAAAAGGGGTCTTCATCTATCCTGTCAAAGCTATTCTGCTGGGGTTTTTTAGTTTAATTACACTATCCAATTAAAACTCCTCGCTGCATTTTGATTCGCCTCTCCTCGGGCCTGAGTGGATGTGACATTTACAAGGCTCGCCTCTCCGGCAGACAATGCGTGATTGATGAGGTGCAGACGCAGTGGAGGAGCCGATTGCCATGTGGAAACACTGCATTTTGATTTATTTGTCTTTTTCCCAAACAAGGTTGCTGGTAAAGAGGTTTTGGGCAACCCCGAGTTGCACCTCAATTTTCAGCATTTTTGCAAAAATCTTTATTAGTATTGTGCCTTTGATAATAATTTGAAGAAGAAACAAAAGGCTTTGGGGGGAAAATATCCAGATGCGTGAATAGTTACCACAGTTTGACACAAAAGTGGGTGTGTGCTGCACTTTAATTGCAGCTCTGCTTTCAGGACACATGGCACCCTCTAATAGCAATGCTGAGTAGCAAGCCTACAGTGGAACATAAAGGTTTGGAGGAAAAGAGATCATGGGATATGCTGCTGCCTGAGAGAATGGGGCAAGCCAGCCAGACCACAGCTGTTATTTTTTTTCCTTAACAATCTTATCGTTTGTTCCCACTTAAGTACTACCCCAGTTTGAGGAGATCCAGCCCACGTTCATGGTGGGCAGCCCAAACGCATCAGTGACTCCACTGGTATCAGTGGTGTGAGGATTTCTCCAGAACTGACTGCCCTCACTGCCTCTAAACTATGTACCTCTGGGATAAAAATCACTTGCATAGAATGGGATTAACCCCACCTGTACTCATGGGTCCACATCCCCGTTCTGTCCAAGCCAAGCTTGGCGCCGTATCTGGATAATCCAACTGCGGCCATGGTGCAACTTGTGACATCCCCTATGACCTTTTTTTGTTAGCAGAGGGTATCAGGGAGAGTGTTGGGTGTTTTTGGTGGTAATGCAACTCTTGCAGCTTTATAGGCCCTTCAGGCCCTTCTCCAGGGTCATGGCATCATTTCTGAGGTATCACAAGTAGATTTCAGGCAGCTGAGCCCCTCCCCAGCACTTTTGGGTGAAAGGCAGCAGAGGCTCCCCCATCTCGTGCGGGGTTTGAAGGAAATGTGTCATTGTACAAAAGTATTGCTGGTGCATATTTTATTATCCTCATTCCTTGCCTTTTACTGGTGTATTTCTAATCCTTTCTTATCCTTTGTGGGCCCATAAGAAGAGATTTCAGTGTTTGAGCCTGTTGAGGTCACATTTTCTGAAGCAGTGAGAATCAGTGATGTCAAACGATGTCCATAAGTGCTTTGTGCTTCAGAGAGTCCTTCTCCAGCTATTTATTCCACTAATAACTCTTAATTGTTGACTTCTGCCTTATGGCCCTGTAATGACAAAGCAATCATCAAGGTATATTGAAAAATTAACATAAATTTGCATTTCCCAGTGTTTGTTTGTTTTCTGCTTTGTCCAATTCATGAATATTCTTTTCATCCTCCATCTAATTAGTGACTTAATTCTGTTTAAAGAGTGGTGTTGGCAAACAGAGGGTTTGGGTAAGGGCTGAATTGTGGGGTGGGAGGGAAAGAAGAAAAACTTTCCAGTCTTGGCAGATTCGGTAAAAAAATTATCTTTTCTTCTGCAAATTCATATCCTTGTTTTCCAGGCAAAAAATGTACTTTTTAGACTTTGATAAAAAGAGTTTATTACTTAGATTAGAGTGATTATTTTTTTACCGGTATCAGGTGCAGTGTGGGGCCCACCAAGGGTTTGGATGTTTTCCCAAGATTGCCGGAATTAGCACAAGACTGACTGTTGCCTGTATAAGCACACTGTGGTCAGTAATTCTGGAGCTGTAATTCCACAGGATTCCTCGCTGCTATGTGTAAACATGGGGACATGGAGAAGTTGGGGGCTGAAGTGCAGGGTGGAGGTTGCAGCAGGAGTTTCAGCAGCCCTCGGAAGGGTGAGGAGACCCGAGAGCTGTGGCGCTGCAGGGCCTCTTCCCTCGCCTCGTTGGCAGTGCAGTGGTGCTAAAAATCAGGAGATGGGGTGAGCAGCTGAACGTAAGACATGGTGCTGAAGGAGTAAATGAGCTCTCCTTGGTGAATTCCCAGTGAATTAGCATCCTGCCCTTCCGTCGGCGGCGGCTGTAGGCTCCTCTCCAGGAGTAACCACACAGGAACCCATTAGTGTTGGGGTTGGAGAAGATTTATCAGCGTTCTGAGCCGAGGCCAAAGGGCACCAGCGGGGAGATGTTGCTCGCCTGCTGCTGCAGCAGGGCCGGCCGTGATGGGGCTGGCGAGGGGCACCGGGGACATCAGAATGAGACCCTTCAGCCGTGCTGAGCTTGCCATGGGCTGCACCTGCCCTGTGACAAAAGCTGTTGGTAACAAATGAGTTTCTGTCATTCCATTTGCTTTCCATAGCTGTTTTAACGGACAAACATAGCGGGGAATAACATGGACTTTCTGTTGTTGTGCAGCTGATCAGTCCTGATTGCAGGGCACTGGGGTTCCCTGCAAACACCTAGCCACTGCGGGTGTGGAGTGATGCTAACAGCTGCTTGTGCAGCGACTGCCTTTGGTTTAAATCTTCCGTCACGTGCAGCAGGAGCCACTCGAGCTGCTGCTGTTTGTTACCAGATCCTCTCGTATAGAAACATCAAACCATGGAAGCTCCTATTGATCTCAGAATTGTCAGGGGTGGTGCTCTATTGGAAAGAGGTACATCACATATTTAAGCACTCTTGGAAATGGAAATCAATCTCACAATTCATAAATTCCATCTGGCTAGAAGAGTAGCAGAGCAAAGTGCCAGTTAGGATTTCAATGCACTCATATTTCATGCTGTAAGTAGTGTGTTGTGGACTTGGAGCCCATAAACATGATGCTGTAATGGGGCTTTCTAAGGAAAAGTCTTCTTGGCTTCTTTCCACTGAATCACCAGTCCCAGCAGGATGGGGCTGCGTGTCCTGCATGGCTGGTCCTGCACAGCTGCGGGTTTGGCATCGGCACCGCGTCCCCGGCGGCTCCCGGGAGCCCCTGCAGGAGCGTGGGCTACCCTTGGCCAGTGCCCTGCCAGGCAGGCAGGACTGGAGCAGCCTCTGTGCCCCTGGGAGTGGGAATGCTGCCCTTGGCAGTGCTGCCCTGGGCAGGACAATGCCCAAGGGACACGTGGTGTCACCGCAGCACGAGGCCAGGCTGGGCTCCCAGGGCAGCAGGGAACACCTTAAGAGGTTTTGTCTTGATCCACAGCAAGAATTACAGAATGACCTTCCAAGGCCCAAAATACAGCAGCTCGTTGGGATCCTTCTGACCCTGTTTTGTGCCAGTTTCATTTCTGATAACCAGTGTGGAATGTTCAATGTCCAAGGAAAATGGTGGGAGCTGGTGGAGCACAGTGCTGTGTTCCTTCCCCAGGAGTGGTGCACTGGCACTTTTGGAATCATTAAGATGCTGTGTTCCAGGCAAAGCTGCATGCATTAACATGCTGATGAGCTCCCAGCTTGGAATTCCGCATTTTTAGTACCACTGAGGCATCATTTGTCAAATGATTTAAAGGATTGGGTTTTTATTATTATTATTAGCCAATTTTTCAATATAGAATTTATATTCCAGATTAGTGCATCATAATGGTGTTTAATTAACATGCCACAATAAAATACTTGCATCTCAAATTTCCTGGCCACCAATCTGAGCATATATCAGTCACTTTTTGGAAATCTGGAGAATTAGATAATGTAAATAAGATTTCCAATTAGCTTTCCTGCAGGAAAGACCTGGATTTACAGTAATGTGGCTGTTTCTTTATGGATTGCTAACTTTCACTGTTGAACTGAATAAATTAGAAAACCGTTGGAAAAGTATCATGTATAGAATACATTTAATTTTAATTTTGAAGCCATCAGCATCCGTACAAGTGAAGGGTATTTTGCCTTCTTACGTGTTCCACATTAGACCTTTGTGTCTAAGTCGTCCCTCCCGGCACCACATGTCAAAGCCCGGGGCCGTTGTCCCAGGGCAGCCACAGAGAAGCTGGGCCAGCACCGTGTGTCCACAGGGCCAGCACGGAGAACCCCCGTTTGGGACAGAGGCCCGAGCACCAGGGAGGTGCCAGCAGGTTACAGCTCGAGTTCAGTTCGATTGTCCCGCCGGTGGGAAGGGCGATCCCAGCCCCGAGCGCGTTTGGCGGCGGCGCGGCCGCGTCCCTCGGTGCCGTGCGGTTGGTGACGCTCCCTTTGCCATCAGCAGCCAGATGGACTCGCGTGGTGTTTTGGGATGAGGGTTTGGAGTGGTGATTCTGGGATTAATTGCCCTTTTCTTTTCCATACAACACTTCTCCTCCACGCGTGGTGATCGCCCTGGGAGCGGTTCCCCGGCGCAGCCCCGACGCGGTGGCTGAGCTGCAGCGCCGTCGTGGGCCGAGCAGAGCTAACCAGCCATTTGATGGATTTTTGCGTTTCCTGCAGTGGGGATGTGATGGGAAAAGGAACTTTATTGACTGGAGTTCAGCTGCTCCTGTAAGCCACCACTTGCCTTAAATTGAAATGACATGAGAAGCCTGTCAGCATTTCATTGCTTCCTTCTGTCGTGCTGATGGTACACTGAGATCACCATCTGTGGTTTTCTTCTGTCAGGCACACGAGCTCTGCTCAAACTTTACAGGAATATTCTAAGCAGTTTTTTTCTTATCTTTGCAGGTCATGCAATATTTAAACTTACATATCTAAGCAATCATGACTACAAACACCTTTACTTTGAATCAGATGCTGCTACTGTCAATGAAATTGTACTGAAGGTGAGTATTAAATTTTAACGTGACCCAAAATCCTGGTGTTTTACCACTTGTTAGACGTGTGAGTATTCAGGAGGCTCTGGAAACACACGAGTGTGCAGTGCCTGACGACCATTGGGGTGTGTTTAACCTGACAGGATGGCTGCTCCATGTGTGTTGTTTTATTCATCCTTCGAACAGCCGCACACCCGCTGTCTCTCTGTGTGTAGCACTTCCTTTTGTGCTTGTTTGTAGTTAACAGAGACACTATTTTCTGTGGAATTTTATAGGAAACTACCAAATTTTATTGTGTCCAGGTAATTTCCATCTCCGAACACGGGGTCAGCAGCCCCGTGCCAGGCAGGGGTTGGGTGCTGCTGCCCCTCACACCTCTGCCCCACCCTCAGGTGTCCCTGCACAGCACACAGGGGCTTTTCTGCCCTGATCCTCTCTCAGGACTTTCCTTGGGGCTCTGTACAGGCACATTCTCCCTTGCTTTGGGAAACAAATTTTTGTTACACTCTTGAAAGATTAAATGGAATTTTCCCCAAGTTCATCTTTTGTAGCAAGTCAAAATTCAAAAGCAGTAATTTTGGCAAACCATCTGTTATGTTTGCTTTTATTGGCTGTGTGGAGTTTAGAGGATTGTTAAACAACTGACGTGCGATCAAATAACTTTTATTCAGTACACAGAAGGTCAGCATGTTCGAGGGGGTTTCTATTGTGAGCTGTTAGGCCAATTCTTCTGTTCCCACTTTATCTTAGATCAGCTATTGCAATCCCAAACACTTACAGTCATGGAATCATAGAATCATTAAGGCTGGAAAAGACCTCCAAGATCATCAAGTCCAACCTTTGCCCAAGTACCGCCATGCCGCATCTCCTCGGGTTTTGAACACTTCCAGGGGTGGTGACTCCACACATCTGAGACTGGTCATAAACAAAGGCTAAAAAAAAATGTTTACTGTCAATAACATGAATATTCAAGAGAGAAATAATACTGAGCAGTACTTTTTTCCTAAGTTGCAATTCGTTTATATAGAACGTTCTCTGGTTTCATGCACAAGTCACTGGTTTGTTTTCAATTCCGTCAGCATTAGGGAGCACAGAAAAATCAGACTTTTCAGATTAGGCTTTTTAGATGATCAAGTGAGAAGGACTGAGACTTTATTGACCATGAAAATTCCCTATATTTTTATGCCTTAAGCTGTAATATGCAATGAAAGTGAAACACTCTACAGTGCATAAAATTGTGCAAGTTTTAAGCCACAGCATATTAACCAGCTAATGGCAGACCAAAGGGCATTTTTATCTTTTTGATTCTTGCATTAACCTTCCATTAAAATTATCTCTGAGATTATCACAAAGCACTGGAGATAATAAATTTAGGGAGTAGCAGGCTTGTTAAATATCATTTAAAAATGCTTTCATCAAGTAAAATGTGCCAAAACACAGGGAAACTCTGAGATTAGCTGAGTATGCAAACATCATAATGGAAGAATTCTTTGTACTGAGGCTGATAAGGTCCTTTATTGACACTCATTACTGGATTATCCCAGCACTGGGGGGTCTGCACAGCTCACTGCCTTCCCCAGAGGTTTGGGTGACCAGGGGGGATGAGGGACACAGGAGGACAGGCCAGGGCCCTCCTGGCACTCTGGGCTCTCTGCCATCATCATGCTGGTGGTTGCTGGGACCAGTTCAGTGGGTGGAGTGGGGGTCCCTGCCCACCCCAGGCCGTCCCACCCAGCCTCCAGTAACGTTAAACACCATCTCATGTCTTACAGGTTAACTATATTCTAGAGTCGCGAGCAAGCACAGCCAGAGCAGATTATTTTGCTCAGAAACAAAGAAAACTGAGCAGGAGAACAAGCTTTAGCTTCCAGAAGGAGAAGAAGTCGGGACAGCAGTGAGGCTGAGCCTCGAGGAGAGCCTGTGTGCCGCGTTCGGAGGAACCGCTCCCCGCCCGGACAGGCGGGAGCCAGGACTGTGGAGCTCCTGCTGCCCGGGGCAGGAGCGGCCGGGAAGGAATCTGAATTATCCCGTCTCTCACGGCTGGAAGATTATCCCTCGTTGGTGATGGGAAGTCTCCCCTGTGACAGAAATAAAGAGCCATATCAGCCGGAAAGAAGACTGTTACGCTTCAGGTTCCTTTGATTAGAAATAAGAGAATGACGTAGACTGGCATCATTTAATTACTGTATTATGTACAATCACAAGAAGAGATGTGATTACATATTATTTCACAGCCTGGTTAAAATAAATTATATACATCTGTAATCCACCCACGTACACGCAGGTATTGCTTGTGACATGATCAAATTTCTAAAAACAAAATGTAGGACAAATGTATCCATTTTTACTATTAATAAACAGATGTAATCTTTTTCAAGGTCCATATGATGCACAGTTCTTTTGGGGGGAGGCTGCAGTCCCAGATGGTTTCACTTCTGTTGCTGAAGTGCAAGAGGCATCCGTGAGCCAGGAACAGCAGCCATGGCAGGGGAGCGCTTAGCGAGGGAGCCCTGAGACAGTCAAGTCTGTTGTGTTTGTTTTGTTCAAAAATATTTGTATTTAACTGTGCTTTTCAGCTTTGCAAATGCTTTATCGGAAGTTTCTTGCTGAAGGCAGCACAGTGGTTGGAAATCCACGTCTTGGTGGTGGAGAGGAGCATCCTCCCGCCCAGGACCCTCAGCTGCTGCCACCCCGGGGCTGGCGTGTCCACCGAGGCACCTTGCACCCAGGGACTGAGAAATGCCTTCACCTTATCTCAATATTGTTCTTTAAAAATAAAAATTAAGAACTACTTTGTACTGGGATTTGTAACTATCTTGGCCTTGTCCATCCTTAATACAGCAGGGAACACGGGAATGGATTGCTGGGACCCAGAGCCGCATTTTTGGCTGAATTCACCAGAGGTGTCGTTCATCCATCTCCAGGTTGATGGAGCTCTGCACACACACCCCGCTTTTGTAGAACTGCCCTGGTTCCCCAAGGGGCTGGGGGCAGCTCCCTCTGGCACTGCCTGCCCTCTGCCAGCCTCCCACCTTGCTTTTGTACAGAGAAAACTTCCTGAGCCTTAACACAGCGTGCGGGAGCAGCCCCTGGGGCAGAGGGAGGGTCTGTGTCTCACCTGTTGTGTTCATGTTCTGGGTTTCAGCGGCTCAGCCCTGCACCACCGAGGCCAGGCCTCCCTGTACAGTCTTCCATGATATCTGCAAAACAAGAGAAACTCTATTTTATAGTATTCTATTAATTTTTTAATATTTTCTATGTGCAAATGCAGCACAGATACAATGGGAAAAGCCCCTTCGATGTAAATGACTCTTTTAACCGACTCTGTGAACTATTTAACATTAAAGTTGTTCTGTGAATGTTCTTTGGCCACCCAGTTTCAATTCTTTTTAACTGAACTGAAAAATTGCCTATTTGGTACCAGAAACTGCAGCAATCTCCTGTTTCCATGGCCATAGTGCTGTTGCCACCCCCTCGCGTGTATTTATCATCAGCAGAGATTCAGCACGTGCAGGTTTGCTCTCAGCAGAGCCTAAAAAACTCAACATCTCTGCTGTCTGTGGTGACATTTGTGGCACAGCCCCTTGCCCAGACCAGCTGTGTTCACACCCTCTCGTCAGTCACCTTCCACTGCCTGTTCCTGGTGTGGGTGTCCCTGGGAGCCAGGCAGAGATGGACAGACGGAGGCTGCTCCAAGGGCTGGGTGAGGAGCAGGGAACTTTGGAGCCCAAAGTGAGTTTATTTGCTCCAAAAGGGCCATTGACAGTTTAAAAGCAAATTTGCTTCCAAAGATCAGATTCAGTTTGATAGGTGGCATGCAGGAAACCTTCCTTAAATCCTGGAAAGAGCCACCATTCCGGGAGCTGAGCAGCCCTCCCCTGAACAGACATTTCTGCTCCTCAGCATTTCTGAAGGAGTTAAATCATGGCTGCACAGCTGAGCACAGAGCCGTCACGGGCTGGTCTTTCCCCGGTAGCTGTAGATGTAATTGAGTCAGATGGGCATTCAACTGGGTCAGCAAGGCAAGCTGTTCCTCCATCCCTGCTACCGGGCAGAGCAGCACGGCTGCGGCTCACGCCAAGGATGGCTCCGACCTGCCGCACGCAGGCAGCTGCTGGAGGCAGCAGAGATTCCCTGAATTTTCTCTGACTCCTGCTGTTGGAGGAGTGTTGTCCACAGGGACAATTCCCCTCCACCTCCTTGGTTTTATCAGAGCATTGGAGAACACCAGAGTGGCCTTTGAGAAAGGGACACCCGGGGCACCCTGGTGCATGCTGGCACCCAAGGCCAGAGCACTTGATGCTCTCCCTGGGCTCCACGGGGGTTTGCCATGAACTCCCAGAGGACCAATTCCAGCCAGAGGCATCTTTGTATTTGGGTTGGCAGGAGCCTGGTGCATCCCAGGGGTTTTGCAGCTGTCCTTCAGGCGGGACTGAGGCCTGGCACTGGGACAAGCAGGCGAAACCCATCATACAGCCGTGGGTGCAGCCCTGAGATTAATGGGGGGAGTTATTTATGGAGACATGTTTGTAATGGGCCCATGAATTCATGGAAATGAATTCTGTGGTGCTGTGGTGGCGGGTGGGGCTGGGTGCTGCTGCTGCAGCTGAAATTAATGCCCCTTAAATCACATCCCAGCACAGCCGCCCCTGTGCAGCACTGGGACAAGGACGGCGACGAGGGCAGGGATGTGCGGGCACAGTGGGCACATGGCCAGCCGGGCCAGCAGGAGTGTGCCCTGGCCAGATGCTGCTCCCCAGCATCGCTGCCGTGACCATGGGAGATCTCAGGGTCACCAAAGAGCTGGGGCACGGGGAGCGCTGGCCCTGGGCACAGCCCCATGCTGCTGCTCCACTGCATGAAGGGTTAAGCACTGTCATGTTTTATTCTCCCCACACACCTCTGCTTAAATGCAAAAAGAGAAAAAAAATCTCAACAGGGTGTTGTTCACTCTAAAAACCCTAAGCATGATTTGTGAACTCTCACAGCCTGGGTAATCTCATCAGAGTAATGGGATTATATTTCAAATCACCATGGCCTGTTCATTACACATTTAAACTCCTTTGACAGAGGAAAAGTTAAATAAAATGTGTGCGTCAGCCCTGGTTGACTTTCCCAGTTCTCTTTCTTGATTAGACAAACAGATGCTGAGCTCCAAAATGAAAAAATAATGTGCTCATTTATTCATTTTTCTGACAAGTCACAATAGATTTTTAACTACAAATGAGCCCCCTCCCCAGGTGGGAGCGCGGGGCCGCGTGCGCCGTAACGGGCTGGGAGCGGTGGCGGGGGCTGGAATGGGGCACAAATGGACATTTCCGTGCTGCGAGCGTGGGGACGCTGCCGCAATTCCCCCGCCACCGCCGCCACTGCCGGCTGGATTCCTGCGAGGAGCTGGAACGGCGCTCGCGTTCCTGCCGGGAGCGCAGCCACCGCCCGCAGCACCGCGGCCCTGGCTGAGCCAGCCCGGCCCCGGGGCACCCACAGAGGCCTCCGGCACCTCCTCTTGGCTCTGCTCACCCGGGCTGGGACACACCCACGAGGCAGCGCCGGGGCTGCTGGGGCTGCCATGGCCGCGAGGATGGCCGTGGTGTGGCCATGAGGATGGACATGGTGTGGGCATGGAGATGGACGTGGTGTGGCCACGGGGACGGCAATGGTGTGGCCATGGGGGTGGCCATGGTGTGGCCACGGGGATGGCCATGGTGTGGCCATGGAGATAGCTACAGTGTGGCCACGGGGATGGCTGTGGTGTGGCCACGGGGATGGCCATGGTGTGGCCATGGAGATGGCTACGGTGTGGCCACAGAGACGGCTACAGCGTGGCCACGGGGATGGCTGTGGTGTGGCCACAGGGACGGCCACGGTGTGGCCATGGGGATGGCTATGGTGTGGCCACATCAAGCACTGCCAGCCACAGGCACGTACCTGCTTAGTGCGCCGGAGCTCCCAACACCTCTCCCAGTGTCTTTGCTCCCAAACCGACCTCAGCACGAGCCCAGGCGTGCGGTGGGGATGTGGGAGAGTTCAGCCCAAGCGTGGTGGGTCTCGGTGCCCCCAGGTCCTGCATGGGGCCTCATCGGGGCGGTTCAGCCTCTTCCCAGGAGCTGCAGACGAAGGAGCACGTGAGCTGCCAGAGGCGTCGGGGCTGAGCGGGCTGGGCTGCGCTCCTGCTGGAGAGCAAGGTCTTGTCAGGGAGCGCCGGGACTCTATTAGGGAGCTGAAATGCCAGATAATTAGAAATACACCAGCAAACCCCATTATTGTCAGGAGGCTGCAACTGCGTACAGTAATGAAGCAATTATTAATGAGCAACTGCAAGGCTGTCATTAATTTCAGCTTTTCAGGATCACAGACTACGACAAGTTAAATGTTACAGCAGAGCCAGGCTGGGCTGAGCGGGGCTGAGCAGGGCTGGTCCCCACAGCAGGACGTTTTGGCACCCCTCATCCTGGGTGGGACACCCCTCGTGCCCACGGTGCCATTCCCAGCCCCGGGCTCTCCTCCTTTCCCTTGATGCCAGCACCAGCCCCTTTGGGCAACCCGGGTCATGGCACTGACAGGAATGGGGACAGGGGCGGGGACAGGGATGGGGACAAGAACAGGGACAGGGATGGGGACAGGGGGAGGGGGAGAGGCAAACGCAGGGGCAGGGATGGGGATAGGGGCAGGGGCAGGGATGGGGAAAAGAACAGGGACAGGGATGGGGATAGGGGCAGGGGCAGGGATGGGGCCAGGCTGGGAGTGCTGCCCCGTCCTGTCGCAGCACAGGCGCGGTGCCGGTGGCTCCGGGTGTGCTCGGGGCCGGTGCAGCCGGGATCTGCTCCCGCACCAGCGCAGCCCCGCGCCGCAATCTGTCACGGCGGCTGGGGCTCGCCGGCTCTGCAATATGTACCTCATGTCTGGGCTGTCATCGGACATAATTCCTCCCTGCTGGCATATTGCTGATTTGTGCATAAGTGATGCGTGCAATCCACCTGAGCCGGGAGTCAGGGGTGCCTCGATCCGGGGCTGTCAGGGCAGAGTGTTTTAGTGCCTCCTGCGATTAGCTGGAATTGACAGGCCCTGGGAGCCGGGAATTGCACAACAGGGGAATTAACAGCCAGGGCTGGAGTGGAGTGTGGCACTCGTTTAATCTGCAATTTATCAGTTTGCGTGGCTCCTTGTCGCAGGCAGAAGATTACACTCCAAAAAACACGACAGTTTTTTTGTAGTGCCACCAGACAGGGAGAGGGCAGAGCAGCGCTCAGGGTCACCAACATCATGGAGTGGGATGTGGTGGGCACTGGGCACTGTCCCCATGGGCTAGGCTCCTCCACAAATCTTATGGGACAGGGGCAGGTGCAGGTGCCCCCACCCAAGGTGCCAAACCCAGTCCTCACTGTGGCTCCCTGGGCCACGCAGGGGTCCCTGTGGCCTCTGCACCCCGCAGGACGTCACCCACAGGGCTTGTGCTCCAGTGGAGGATCCAGTGGAGGCTGAGCAGCCACAGCCCTGTCCTGCTGCTCCCATGGGCTCTCAGGGCACAGAGAGTGGTGGCAGCAGCGATGAATCCTCCACCCCCACCATGCCACGAGTGCTCCAATTTTGATAATATCATTAGAGGCTGATAATGGTTTCCAGGAACTCTGCAGCCTCTCTGCGAGGTGACAGCCTGTAAAGGCAGCGTGACAGATAATGTATTCTGCAAGGGTACAATAATGTGACTCTGAGCACATTAAACTCCTTTAATGCGGGTGACATACACCTTCCTCCTCTCATGCATTCCCATCCCGGGGGCACGCGCAGCCGCTCGGAGCCAGAGCCCCGTGCTCGTGGGCCTTACCCTGCTCGCGCCGCGGTGCTCCCAGAGCCGGGGCTCCACAGCCCCCCGGTGCCAGTGGAGGCTCCCGCCAGTCATGCTGCCCCTTCCCTGGCATGAGGACGTCAAACCACAGGATGCAGACGCTCCCATCGTGTGCAGATGATCTCCTTGGCCTTCCTCGAAGTCCTGCTCTGATACTGAAAACCTTTATGCAACCTCGTGGTATCAAAGATTATTTATAATGAATTAAATACGTTTTCAGCAGCTTCTTTCCACACTTACTGCCACACTTCCACTGCCACTTCAACTTAATTAGGGAGAGTTCGCTAAAGAGATGGGAATAAATGCATCTATAGAAATATATCTACGTATAAATGAAGAAAGCCGCCACCGCAGGTCAGACCAGTCCTTTCAATTTATTGCCCTGGTACATTCATTTGTAAATAGCTTTGCCTTGCTGGTTTCTAAGTGCAAGGCTAATGTTGGAGTGCTTAAATTAATAGTGACGCACACCTTTCATTATTGCTATTAAATTAGGTGCTGGGCTTTGATGGATTCACTTGTTGCTGAACTAAAAGCCTCGTGGATGTGGGTGTGCGTATCCATTTAGTTTTACAGCAAGTTTGGGTCTTAATGTCAAGGCAGGCAGAGCTGAGCGGGTTCCTCCTCGGCACACTCCAATTAGCAGGAGGGCACCTCCCGCGCCCCGGCAGCCAGCGGGGGCTCACGGCCCAGGCGGGGGCAGGTGGCCGGGGGGAGCCGGGCAGGAGGACACCCCACACCCACCAGTGGGTTTGGGCTGCGTGCATCCCGGTCCCTGAACAAGGGAGAGGGAGCTGGGGCCCCCAGCATCGTACCTGGCACCAAAGGGCCGGCTGGGTCCGTGCCGTCGCCTCCGGTGGGCACCAGCCCCACACCACACACGCGGCATCCTCCTTCCCACGCCTGGAGAAACACACAGAAACATGGCAATCACCCCCAAAATCCCTGGAGACGGGGGGTGTTTGACACATACCGTCAGCCCTCTCACCTCTGAGCTGTGACTGACACGGCTCGGGGCGTGCGGAGCCTCACGCAGGGTGTTCGTGGGGGTCCTGTTGCCCCGTGCTGGCCGGGGCTGTGGGTGCCCCCAGGCCCCCAACCCTGCCACTCTCGTTTTCCTCACCAGTGCTGGGATTTTTGCCGGTGGCATCGTGACCCTCCTGTTCTGTCCAGGGACTTCGGGCTCTGAGCCGGGCTGGGGGCTCTGAGCAGGGCTGGGGGCTCTGAGCCGGGCTGGGGGCTCTGAGCTGGGCTGGGGTCTCTGAGCTGGGCTGGGGGATCTGAGCCGGGCTGGGGGCTCTGAGCTGGGCTGGGGGCTCTGAGCTGGGATGGGGGCTCTCGGCTGGGCTGGGGGATCTGAGCTGGGCTGGGNGGATGGGGGATCTGAGCCGGGCTGGGGGCTCTGAGCTGGGCTGGGGGCTCTCGGCTGGGCTGGGGGCTCTGAGCTGGGCTGGGGGCTCTCGGCTGTGCCTTTGTTCTGCCGCGCTGTTCCCACTCTTACGGTGCCACCTTGAGGCCGCCGATCGCAGCCTCCGGCGCGGCACAGGCTGCGCTACCACGGCCATGGCCTGTCCCCACCCGCTCCCCTGCCCCTACCCCTGTCCTCGTTCCTGTCCCTTTCCCTGTGCCTATCCCTACCCCTATCTGTATCCCTGTCCCTGTCCCTGCTCCTGTCTGGAGGGCCAGTGACCTCCTCAAGGTCCCGTGCACCTCACTGATCCAGGACATGAGGTCTGACATTCGGGATCTGGTCAAGTTACGGGGTTTTATCCCAGAGAAACAGCTCAGGACACTCCTTTGGGGCCAAGTTTCTTGTTTCTGGAGAAAGTCCCAAAACTCCCTGTGCTGGCCCAGGCAGCGACTGTGGGACCCACTGGTGGCATTTTCTGCCCTGTGCCACACGACTGGCAAGGACCAGCCACCACAGCCCTGCCCGCGGCCATCAGGGAGTTGAGACCCCCGGCAGGGCTGCCAGACTGGGATGCACAGCATCATCCATCCATGGGCTCTCCAAGCAGCTGGCAGCGGCAACCAGGTCACCGTCTAGCCTGAGGGACCAACATCCCTGTGTCCAGAGCTGGGGCAGAGACATCTGTTCGCTGCAGCTTCCCTACGGACAACAGGGAAGGGCCGGGATGTAGCTGACCCCCTTGGCTGACCCTTCCAGCAGCACTGGGGACACAGGTGCAGAGCTGGTGACCGTGACAGGTCACACTGGTCTCTCTGTGTCCCTCTGGCATGGGCAATGCTGGACGCACAAACTGCCCTTCTCTTGCTCTTTGCCATTTTAGGGATAATAAATTCCTAACCATCCCAAATTCCTCCTTGGTGTCCTCTGCAGCAATGCTCCAACATTATATATAAACTCCAGTGCTCCAGTATTAATTATAAACTACAAATACTGACCAGCTTTCATGTCCTCCACCAGTGCCGACAATCATTAACCGGAATATCAAATTTATAATGTTGGGATGCGGAACCTGGTGAGATGAACTGCTCTGCTTTTTAATCAGCTTTATGGGATGATAGAAAGCATTGATCGACAAAGACAAGACACAGCCCATGTTCCTGTGTCTGTAGCTGTGCAACCTTATTAATTTAGATTTACAAAGGGTTGGTTGAGCTGGCGGGGACAGAGCTGGGGAAGTCGCCTTGCGCTGGATGGACCAGTGCAGGAGCCCACACGTGTGGCAGCTGGAGGGGGCAGGGGGCTTGCCAGCATCCTGGCTCACCTGGCCCTGTGCAGGGGTCCCCAAAGCTCGGCCACGGTGGCACAGGCACCCAAACTGCACCCAAGCATCATCCAGGGTGATGCCAGTGGGACCCACGCGTTGGTCCCTGTCTGATGAGCTCTGGTGCCATCCCAGCGACCTGGCACCGGGCAGCATGTGCCTGCCCGCACGTACGTGCCCGAGCCTGGCCCTGCCCGAGCCCTCCCTCCTCCCCCCAAAATGCATCTGCGGCTGGGGCATCGCCTTCCCACCCAGTACGGCCCAGTGGCGGCCGGACAGCTGGTAACCATATTGGTGTGTCTTGCGCTGTCATATCGCATTTGCACGCCTGCTCCTGCTCCGCATCCGGGGAGGCTGGGCCGGCATTTTCAGGTCAGAGGCTGCACCCAGCACAGGAGGAAAATTCCCATTTCCCCACCAAGACTTTAACTGTGAAGTGGCCCAGATTTGGCTCCTCCGTCCCAGCGGCAGCTCTGCCCTGGCACCCAGCCCTCCCCTGGCACATCCAGCCCCGTGCCAACCTTGCCGGACACACCCCTCCGGCCACACTCACCCCTCCAGGCGTGTCCATCTCGGGGAAAGGCTGAGGAGCTGGAACGGCTGCAGGTGGTAGCAAGCGGAGTGCCAGGAGCATGGCTGGATGGGAAGTCGGGCTTGTCAAAAGATCTAGTTTCATTCCTTGAATTTAAAAGTTTACTTAATAAAAGTAGCTGAGGAGCAGTGCTGTGCTTTGGCTTCTGTTCGGCATTTGATTTAATAGCACATGACGTTTTGATTAAAAAATTAGCTGTATATAATATCAATAGAGCTCACATTAGAAGGATTAAGAATTGGCTGACTGACAGGTCTCAAAAAGTGGTTGTCAATGGGGAATCATCATCCGATGATGATGCTCAACATGTTCATCTGCGATTTGGAAGTAAATATCAAATCAGTGCTGATAAGATTTGGGATGACAAGGATTAGTGGGAAGGTAGGAACACTGACAAGGGGGAGCTGTGGGGAGCTGATGATGTCCTGCACAAGCAGTCTCCCCACGCAGCTGCCGAGGGGAGCTGAGGGCAGCCGAGCCCTGTGACCACCAGTGCCACTGCAAAGGGTCCTGAGTGAGCCTTCAGCCCTCATGAGACACAACATATTGGAGCCAACACCTCCCCAGATACCCAGAGCCCTCAGCAGCCCTGGCATCCCCCTCAGCTGCAGGTTGGATACTGCATTTCTTAGGGTGGTGGAGGTGATGAAGGTCTGACCCGTTTGGTGCCACTGGCTGCCCCCAGCATGGACAGGGCACTGCAGATGTTCCTCCTCTGCTGCCCTCGGTAGCCACGGATTTTTGAAAGTCAAATCCCTGTTAGTGCAGGGACTGTGCCTAACCCACATGAATTCCCAGTTGTGAGCACTTTCAATTAGCGACCGCAGGCACTCAGCCCCTGGATGTGTTCATTAGTGACACGGCCCCGCCATGCAGTGACAAGCTGGATGACAAACCTGTCTGAGGGACGCACGAGGTTTCGGCTGTGGCACAGCTCCTGCATTAGCCCTGGCAAGGGACAGGAAGGGGAGGCGTTCCCAGGTGCCTGCAGTGGAGCGAGGATGGGCTCCCACCACCGGGCACGTGGAGCCCACACAGACCAGAGGGATGGCAGAGATCTGGCACCGACCTCCCAGCAAGGGCCTGTCACGGTGCCTGCTGGTGAAGGAGCCTCCCCTGTCCCTGCTCAGCACATCCACCAGCAGGAGAGGCACCCACAGAGCCCTGGCTCTGTGAGCGCTGAGTCCTGTAAATCCCGCTGAGCAGATGTCCCTAAGCCACCTCCAGAGACACCTGGCAGTAGGAACCTCCTGTCCTCCACCATAGGCAGGGTGAGCAAAACCACGGAGACTTCAGGGCTTCTGCAGGGCATTAGCTCAGGGGACCGGCCTGGGGGACACACCCCAGCACAGCCACAGCACTGTCCGAGCTGAGCCCTGGCAGGGATGGGCATCGCTGCCCTCCCAGTGCCCGAGTCCATGAGCTCACAGCTCCAAGTGCCCGTGGCAGCCAGTAAAGGCATTGAGCTTCTACAGGGCTCAACTGGCCCAATAAAAGATTATCAGCTAAATAAAACAAGAAGTGAGCGATGCCACAATGCCCTGTTGGATTGGAATTGTGTGAGCAAAGTGGTTTTCTCAGGGAGATTTATATCCTCTGCTGGCTGCAGGCAGCCAGCCCAGTGAAGGGAATCAGCCTCTGGCTCCAAGGCCACTGCGCCCTCCTGGTCTCAGCACACAGCTTTTATCTCATTGTTAAGGGAATAAGAATAAAGGAAATACAAACAAGTATTCACCCATTGCAAAGTATGGGAGCACAGGCTCCAGTTCTGCTCCCCTGGGCCCTGCTCTCCTCCCAGCCTACACCTCAGCCTCAGAATCCCACCTGTAACCCACAGCCAGATCCAGAAAGACAGTCCCGTGCCAGTGGGGATGGTTCCTGCCCAGGGCCTAGACATGGCATCAGCTGTGACAGTCCTCGGAGGCTCTGGGACATCTGTGGCCTCGGCCATGGATGATGGCAACAGACCCAGGGGCTCTGCCTGGCACAGCCTGCAGGGAGCTGCCCTGACACCCAACACGTGAGGTTACGAAATCTGCGCTGCCCAGCGGGATCCTCCCGCAGCCAGTGCGGCAGAGACAGAGCCTGGCCCCGCTCACCTTCGCCGCTCCTGCCACGAGCTTCATCTTCAGCCACCATCCCCCCAGAGACCAGGCACCGGTACCTGCAGGGAGGCACAGAACTGGATCCCCAGGAATGGTAAACACTGCAAAGTGCTGGAATCAGCACTCTCGCTGAATTTTGCTTTCAACATCTGCAGCCCAATAAATCTTTGTCTCCTTCCAGTGAACTGTGCTCCCGCTCGGGCTCCAATTTACATCCCTCAGCACTGTCCCCACAGCAGCACCGGCCCCGGGGGTCCCACTGCCAGCCTGGGTCATCACCCTGCGGGGCCAAGGGGAGAGTGAGGGACCTGCCATGAGCAGCCCCAGCCCCAGCGGCGCCGAGCGGCCACAGCTCCACGGGCCTGGTGACCACCGGCACCACTTGCTTTGTGCCAAAACCCTTTCACTCACCAGACCTTCACTGGGCTTTTTTTTTTGTTTTAATTGTTTTCAAAACAGATTTCATGTGGTCCCAAAATGAGACCATGATTGTAAATTAAAGTGTAATTAGCCTTTACGCTTTTATATTCATTAACTCTTCTCTGTTAATGATGCAGAGGCTGGAGCACAAACCCAGCATTATGAAACCACATCCAGGAAATAAAATAGTGATTTAGATAATGGCCAGAATGTATTGCTGCTTACACATAATTAAACAAATGCTCAATTTACACTTGGAAACATGAATGAATGTTGATTAACCCCAGCCCAACGACTCTGCTGGCGACGCGGCTCAGCGCGGTTCTGCCGGCGGGGCTGGCAGCGGTGGGCAGGGCGGGCAGGGCGGGCAGTGCCCCGCTCCCCCGGGCCCCGCCGCCCACCCGCACCTGCCCGGCCCAGGTGCCGCAGCGCAGCCGGACCCAGCCGCGGCTCTGGCTCTGCAGGCTGGTGCCAAAAGCCAGCCCAGCCCAGGGGTGCCACCTCCACACGGACAGAGAGCACTGCCCTAAGCGCCGGGGGCGCTGCCACGGCAGTGCCACAGCCGTGTCCGCACGGAGCAGCGCGGACAGCGGGGCCGGGGCAGGCGCTGGTGCTGAGCCGGTGCCAGCGGGGCCCGGGGTGACGCCGCCTTCGCCCCGGCCGAGCAGCACCACGGGCCCGCGGGCCCCTGCGCCTGGGGCTGCCCGCCGCTCCCGCACGGGCTTTGTCTGCCGCCCCTGTGCCTGCTGCCCTCCCAACCTGCCAGTTACTATGGAGACATCTCCTTCTCTGCGCAGGAGGAGCCTGAGACCCCTTGTGCAGGATAAGGTTCTGCTCTCCGGCAGCTCCGGACGCCAGGAGCCCGGGCGGGGGCCAGGGCCCGGGGCCTCGGCTCCTCCTCCCGTCAGAGCAGCACGGCCCTGCCTGGCCCCCAGCCCCGGGCGCTGCCAGCGGCTCCACAGCCACCGCCGGGGCTCACAGGGGGAACTGGGGAGTCCTGAGGAGTCCTGAGGACTCCCGGCCCCGCGGGCAAGAGGTGCCATCCACCACGGGCTCCTCTGCCCCATATTAGCTGAGCCTGAGGAACAGACCGAGTGCAGGGATGGCCTGGTGGAGCCAGAGCTGGATCCAGAGCCAAGCAGGGCTCTGTGGCGTTCCCTGGTGAGCATGGCCGTGGGCTGCCCGCCAGGACCAGGCCGGGGCTCTCACCAGCAGGTGACCAACAGGGCCCCGCAGAGGTGTCTCCCCTCCTGGAGCCAGAGCTCAGGTGGTGCTGGTCACAGCGAATCCCTGTGCAGGCACCAGGGCAGCAGGAGCTGGGGCACATCCCCTGGGGAGCCCTGGGGCCCAGCAGAGCCATTCCCCACCGCAGTCTGGCTCCAGGCTGCCCACGGCAGGACACGGCAGCTGGCAGCATCCACACCGCTGCCCTCGCCGAAGCCGTCCTTGCCCCCTCACCTTGGGCATCCCTCAGCCCTGCGGTGCCGGGCAGGACGGCGCTGGTGTGGTGTGTCCAGACCTCTGCTCCCCTGAACCCGTTCATGGATCGTTGCCTCAACAGGCCATAATGGCTCCATCTATCGGGGTCAATACGGGCGCCTTTGACACATGATAGACAATAATTGCTCTTGCTTAGAGACTTTTTAGTTCATGGATCATTGACCTGATGGGCTGTAACAGCTCCGACAGAGGCTGCACACCCCTGTGCTTAACCACCCTCAGGAGCAGGCTCTGTACAACCACGGCACGGGGCCACGTGGAACAGAGTCTCTCCATATCCATGCTCCCAGTGCAGGCTGCCAAGGGCCCTGGGGCCACTGGAAGCCCTTCTGGTAGCATGGCCATGGAGGAGAGGCCGTGGCAGGAGGCACAGGAGCCCAGGAGAAAAGGCCAGCACACCCCAGGATCCCTCAAGTACTGTGGGACAGGACCAGGATGCACAGGACCAGGTCACCTCCCAAGCTCTGCAGGCTGGAGATCCCCACTCTGACAGCAACTTCCAGGTATATGATTTAATGAAAGGCACAATAAGAAGTGAAACAATTAGAATTTCTGCCTCATTATCATGGTAATCTTATCAGTCGGATAATGAGGTATTAATGGAGATTTAATGTGCCTCTCATAACAGAATCCCTTGGAGAAAACACATAAGGAAATTGCTGTAAATCCACTTAATGATGGAAAGGTCCCCAAACACCATATTCCAGAGGATGAAAAATGCTGGATGCAAATGAGAGAGAATCAAGGTCAATAACACTGCGGGGACCAAGCTCATGGCAGCACCGTCACCACCACGCACCCGCCCCAGCCCCGCCCGCCCCGTTTGGCAGCGGGACCAGGTATGTGCATGACAGCTGAAGAAATGCTCCTGTCTCATCAGAAAAAATGAACATTTCCTAAGAAATAAGATACCAAACGTAATACTTTTGGACTTGACCATTCCCAACAAGGCATCAAACAGCAGCCAGCAGAGGGACAGACACAGTCCTGCTGCAGGCAGAGCTATTTCTCTCCTCTCAAGCTACTAGAACAGCCAAGCTGCAGATTTAAAATAATAACTGAACAGCTCTGTGTTAAGCAGTCAATGCAGTGGAGCTTCCTCTCCCCTTTACTGGATTTTGGTTCTTTTTTGCCAATGTCCCTTCCCTGTGAGGTGTGAGGACGGAGCAGAGCACCAATGCCCAACGCAGAACCACACAGAGTTAGTGGGAAGCTGCTCACACTTGAACTGCCATCCCCAGCACAACTGCTGATGGCACTGGAACAAGGCAGAAACGTCAAAGGCAGGTGGTTAAACTGCTCTCCTTTTAATCAGTTTTTACAGAATAATACATTAATAATCATGTTAAGAGACAAGATGGGGTTCCTGTATACAAGATTGTGCAAGCTCGTTAATTTAGATTTATAAAGGCTTTACCAAAGAGGAGAGGCAGTACAAAGCTTTTCAATAGAGGTAAAGCACAATTAAAAGGTACAGAACACACACTTCTAACTCAGCAGAGGTTAATTCTCAAGTAGTACAGGCTCAACCACGTCCCCCAGCTATACCCAGACACGAGCATCCTTCCCCCTCCGTCCCCACTGCCTTCCTGCTGCTCCAGCTCTCCAGGCACACTGTGACTCACTCGTGCCAACACACAGTTCTGCTGCCAGCAGCTCTGCCCCCACCCCATTCCCATGGCAGTGAGTTCTCCAGTTCTGTGAGAATTTGGCTTAACAGAACAAGAACGTTTTCAAGCAATATGAACCAACACTGTGCTCACCAGATTCACCCACAGGAAACAGCATCATGTTCGTGGCTTTTTTTCCTGAAGTTTATGGCAGTTACATTCAGCATTTGGTAGTAAAAGGTCTTCAAAACAAAAACTTTTAAACTCAAATCCTTGATAGGCCAGACACATTCTGATTCTCCTTAAAGAAGATTTTAAAAAGTTTTAAAGAGAAATCTCACTTAGGAGCACAAAGGAATCTCCTAGAGTTGAAAAACCCAGCCCTTTTCTTTCCCTCCTCTACCCAAAAAGGAAACCAGCACCTCTGCAACATTCCCAGGCACAGACATGCCATTGTTTAAGTGGCTTTTCCTCAGAACGTGCCAACAATCGGCGCTGAGAAAACGACCAAGCCTGAAGTCCACGACTGTGACCTATTACCAAGGACCTTTCCTGCTCCACTTTGCCCAAAATGTTCCATTCCTCCTCCAGTGGCTGAAGTAGTTTAATTCACAGAAAGCACCGAGATTACAGCAACAGGCCCGTGGCTGGCACCTTTTGGCAGCAGTTCTGGTACTTTTGGTCCTATGCAGTGCCTTTTCACCTTCGCTATTGCACATCAAACCTAACAACATCACTTCCTAGACACGGAATTTAGCATTTTAAAACAAAACATTACGGGACACTGGGGAAAACAGTAAAAGGACGTTACAGGCAGGTTTTTAATTCTTTGGAAAGCCTAATTCTCTAACTATACCTATCAAGACTATATAAAGGACCTTCAGAGTAGGCTGGAAAAAAGAAGCAAAGGACCATCTTGCTACAAACACTCTCAGCTCACCTGGGGCTCACTGAAACACCTACTGGTTTTAAAACAACTAAGTAACATTTAAAAAAAGACTCCAGTTCTTTTCAGTAGTTTTCTATGCAGAGAAACCAAGTGATAAAAGCTGTGAAGGGAATGGTTCTTGCCCCTTCCATAAAGGAGAGTGAACCTGAAAGCCCCAATGGTGCTGACCAAACCCTGTGAGCCAGGCCAGCAAAGAGAGGCAACACAGAGGGTGATCACTACCTCCTATGTCCTTGTGTCTTCTTCAGGGATCCTACAAATACTCTCCTTAACCAATACCCAAACTGTAGAACTTTCAAACACCAGTCTTAACATCTCGGATATTCAAGTAATAATTACGTATTACAGGACACTTCAATAGAAATGAATTTATATTGCTTTTTGATATGATCTGGCCATATCTTCAAGGGCATGTTTGTGCTTTGCTGCTGAGTGTTATTGGTCAGGGCTGTGCTTGCAATATTGAGTTACATGTTCAGCACCAAAAACCCATCAAGGCTAAATAACCAGAAGAATATTGCAATGCTACACAGACTGAGTCACCACGTAAGGCAGATCAGAAGAATTCTGTTTTGACTGAGTATTGCTCCTCCACACAACTGAGTCTCTAACAGAGGAGAAAGACTATAAATAAAAGGAAAAGGTTACCATCCCACCTTCTCACCTGTGATTAGTTTGGCAAAACTGTTAGACTGAGTTATATCTGAGAGCCCTAAAAAGGAAGTTTCCTTATTATGCCTTGACAAGTAGCACAGCCAAATCAAGCACTCAATACTTTACATAAATTGCTCTAATTCCAATTAACCACATGATTTTCCCAAGTACTAGTTGCTTGCAGGTTTTAATCATCAAAATGCGCACACACACAAAATGAACCAATCGTGCTTTGAAAAGAATGTGAGAAAGATTTTGCTTTCTTTAGCACTCACAGACACCAAGTCTTACCACATCCCTCTGTCAGAAGTGCAATGAACACTCTGGAAAGAGCAAGAAATAATACTGACATGAAAAAGTTCAATGCTCGCTGTTCTTTTTCACTGTATTCAAGCTGAAAAAGAGCAGCAAGTGCTTATATACAGCCAACACCCACTGGCCACGCCCCAGACCACTTAACTTATGAAAAACCCATGTGGTGTTGTGCATAAAAACCTCTTTAAATTGGTAACTGTCAGTTTAAGGGGAAGGCGGGGTGAGAAATCTATAAAACACCCTGAACTGATGTCATGATATGTTTCATAAAGAACAGTGTTATATTATTTTAAAATATTTTTTATGAACAGTAAAACTTGCACTGCTGCATAGCAGACAACACGAAGAACATTTAGTAAAAACATTCACTGAACCCCCTGGCATATGTATTTAATGTCACTAATCAAAATATATATTACAGCCCAAGGTTCTGTTAAGGATCTCTGTTTGGGGTTTGTACAGTATACACAATAGCTCAGAAAAAATATTACAGTAAGGTATTTTATTTCTCCTTTTTATATTAGACTTCTCTATTGTAACTTACAGTCCCTCTCCTCTACATATCCAAACCTCTGTAACACCCTAATGCCCTAGCCAAGAAGTGTTCAGCTAGCTAATAAGCCCTATTATAAATTCCAGTTTTAGAAATTTCAGTAATCTTAATTACATCTTAATAAATAGTTCAGTTTGCCCTTTTTAAATCTTAGCCTTTTGAGGAAGTCCTTTTGTCACCAAAACATGGTACGTCACAACCTGTTAGAGGTCAGAGAGGCTTTTGCTTGTTTATTCAAAGGATAGTAAGTCCAAAGATACTTGCAATGCATTAAATATAGTTATATAATATTTACACTGTCCTCTCAAATTTTAAATTTAGGTGAAATATAACCGATAACTGATGTCAGCTACTACAAACTTTCAGTGTGGCTGGTGTTTTCTTAATAAAAGGTGTATTCAACTAGAAAGTTTACTACGTGGCTGCCCTGATTCCTCTTGTTTCAGTTTTCTGTTAGAAATTAAATGAAGTGAATTATTCACGTGAATAAGAATTCAGGAAGAGGGGTGGTGGAGAAAGCATGAAGAATTTTCTGAATGTTTTGAGATTCCAAAATACCTGAAAACTGTGGTCCCTTTTGCAGTATCTAGAGGGGAGAAAAACGCAACCCAAAGAGAAGAGGAAAATCTGTTAAATTAATTAGATTAGTAAAGGTATGTTTTAAAATGCCTCAATTCTGTACAGTATTTTACAAGGAAAGTCTTTTCTTCAGCTTTTGCAGCTGTTGTACATTCTTAGAAACTCCTCTCCTGCTCACAGTCTGCCCGTGCCTGTGCTGTGCGAGCTACTTGCGGTCATCGATAGTTTTGATGAATTCCACGGCTGCCGTGAACTGCATCCACCAGTACGACTCCTCTCCAGACAAGCAGTTGGCATAGAAACTGCTGATGTACTGCACAGTGGACAGCAGGCAAGGGGGGTTTGCCTGGGGGTGGAGAAGAGAGAGATGCTCACAGCTTGTTTGCAAAGCTCAATATCAACAAACACGGCAAGATACAGAACAGAAACACAATTCCCTTTGTGCAGTGATCCTCATCCTGCAGCGTATGTAACCTACCTGCAGGGTAGGGACTGTTTATCCTCACCAGCCCCATTTCACACACTCAGAACGCATCAGGTTTGATGAAAGGAACACTTTTTCAAGAAGGAAAAATTACTAGCAGGCCAAGAGAAAGAAGGGGAACACTGGCAGAATCTGTGAAGCTCATCAGGACCTCAACAAATGTAAAGCCTGTTGTTTTAGCATCTTACATGTCAGACCATTTTCCACTCATGTCAAAAAAGACCAGCAATACAACCCTAGTCAGTGTTGGTGTGGATCTTGGTCCTGAGAGGACAGCAGGAAGCAGGCACAGATGACAGATGCTGGTGGACACGCCTCAAACAAACTCTACTCCACACACATCATCTGCATCCCAGTTTCCTTGGTTCCAAATGCAAAGTTTGCTTGGATTCAAAAACCATAACTGTGACCACATTTCTGACATTCCATTCAAACCCTGCTGAATCAGATCTGGGTTTGGGCCTGGACAGCTTCCTGTGACCCACAGGCATTATTTCTCCTCCTAAATTTACTTGTTTATTACAAGAATTAACTGGGGTTTGTGATCTCTGCAAAATAACTCACCTTTATGAGGACAAAGACCAGAACAGGAACAAAATCATCTGCCCCAGGTACCGAATCCTCGTTGGCCAGACTGAGCAGGTTCATGATGGTGGAGCACATCCTCAGGATACACTGCACCTTGTCCCGGGGCGTTTTGTAAGCACTTATTGTGCGGATCTCGGACTGTGCTGATGGCCACGGTGCCTCCCGGAGATACACCTGGGGAGAAACCAACCCAGCCCTCATTTGCCCAAGCTACTGCTGTGCACCACAGAGGAGCTGAAGTACCAGAGGCTCACAGGCTCTGGAGAAATGGGAAGCTTTAAGGCAAGATGAATTCAAACTGAAAGAAGGGAGATTTAAGTTATACACATGGAAGAAATGTCTTCCCTGTGTGGATGGTGAGGCCCTGGCAGCGGGTGTCCAGAGCAGCTGTGGCTGCCCCACCTCTGGAAGTGTCCAAGACCAGGATGGACGGAGCTCTGAGCACCCTGGTCTATGGAAGGTGTCTCTGCCCATGGCAGGGGGTGGGATGAGATGAGCTTTAGGGGACTTTCCCACCCAACGCACTCTGTGAGTCTCTGATTTGGAGATGGCTACATTACACTCACAGTGAAGGTGGCTTCCTGATGGGTTATAAAAACACTGTAAGGAGCCAGCACTCTGTGGGCAACTCACAAAATTAGCCTGTTCTTCTTCATGACTTGCTCAGAACCCTGTTCCAGATGAAGGCAGAGCTGTAGGTGCTCTCTTCCTCACCAGCAGCTTTGTGAACACTCACACTTCACGTGTGAACTGAGAACTAGGCAGCTGCAGACATGCAGCCCCTGACAAGACCCCCTGAGCCCACCAACCTGCTTTCAGTTACCTAATAGCCAGGAAAAAAGTGAAAGTACGGGGTAAATGGAAGACGCATGGGTACAGTGTATTTTTCCTGCAGGATATTTCAGCTGTCACAGACAGCAAAGCAACCCTTCTAAGTGTAAAACACAACAACCCTCTCCCCATCCCAGTCCCAGTCCAAACCCCAACACACATACAGAAGCAAAGGAAAGGAGTTGTTACCTCAGGTATCTGAAGTGCCTTGTGGTTTGCAGTTACTACTTTGGATAATCTCTGTATGTGCTCGTGAAGGACCCTGAAAACACAAAAAACAAGAGTGAAAAGTAAGCAGCAGCCAGTCAGCTGGGGATTCCCACCTGGTTAATGTTTGACAGGACAAGAAAGATCTTCAGGAATGTGGCCCTACAGCTGATGGACACCAGGTCAGTGAAGATGCAGAGGATCGTTCTGTACAGCCAAGAACAACCACATGTCCTCTAGAGCATCCCAACAGCATCTGTTCTAAACCACAGAAACCCCAAATGCATGGAAAATACTGACTCAAACCAGAAAATGGACCAGATCCAGTCCCTGAACCAGGTTTTGATCATTCTCTCAGCACACACACTTGCAGACCTGACAGTCTGTATCCCAAATCATTACACTTACAACTTTATTCTGTTCTAGCAGTTTGCTGCAAACACATTTGCACATGATGCTAAAGCCCTTCCTTGTTCTTTTACAAAATGTTCTGAACAAAAACATGAGTTTGTGTGGCTGACTCAGACAAGCCTGTCACAGGAGGGTTGCACAGCTTCCACTGCACCAACTGCAAAAGGGAAAACAAGTCCTTCAAATGCCATTAACTTACTGGTCACGCAAAATATCTCCATCCTGATTAGGGTAGAAGGCGAGTTTGAAAATGCGATTCATCACACTGCGCTCTATGGCTAATTGTGCATCCTGGAGCTGTTCCTCGCTGGCATTCTGCCATATGGCATCCTGAGCCATAGCCCCGTACAGGAACTGGAGAAAATCCTCTACTTGAGCTGTTTTATCATCTGCTGCTGTGAGCTTCTGGAAATCTGATAAAAAGGAGGAAAAGAAAGAACATTCACTTAAGTAAAAAAATATTATTTCTGATAGGTTTTTCAGGCACATTTAATATGCAGCACTATATGCTCCAGGAACAAGAACTGATTCCAAATTCCTCATGTGCTTCATTTAGTCAGGTATGTGCATAGAGAACATAGAATCAGTTCGGTGTAAGTGGCTGTTTTGAGTTTCCTGGTGCCACTAGCTCTTATGCTGTGATATTTTTGAATCTTTGATTCACTTGATTCACACTGTTACTATCCCCCCTATCTTCTAAGGTGCAACCGTAGGTTCTGGACTAAGAACTGAGTGCTGCAACTTAATTTATCAGGTATCAGTAGATATAAAATAATTAATAGTATTCATGCTTCTGCCATGGGGCAGATAATGTGATTTAGCATAACTTTTTCGACCAAGTAAGGTCAAATTACCTTGATTCTCTCAGCCCATGAAAAATGCAGACAGTTACCATGGCTTAGCTGCCACAACATAGTGTAAAATCACAGTAATCTGTTTCTTTAGCCATTAATTCACCATCTGAAATTAAAATAATTTTAGGAATCTACTCCTCAGACCAAAAGACATATTTGAAAACATTAACCCAAGTCAGCATCTAAATATGGAGTAAAGGAATATAAACACTTCGGTCTGCATTAATCTTACCTTGAATGAACTCCCTTATTTTCTTTTCCTTGCTCTCCAGCAGTAACCTCACACACACTGTAGTGAAGTATCTGTTGGCCACTTCTTTATCTCGCAGGACTCTCTGTAACAGCCTCTCCAGGTGCGCCTGTGTCGTCTGCAGGCCTTGGCGACAGCGCGTTAAATAAGCAATATATGGAGCTCTTTTCCTAAAGCAAAGAGGGCTCTACATCAGATTGTTAAGAAAGACAGAGGCTAATAGCTTCACCAACTGCTGAGTCATAATGCAAAGGATTCTTCAACTTGTTGCTTTTAAAACAAAACAATGCCTGAATTCGGAAGTTTGCCTCACATGGGTGAGACAATTGCATTGTTTTGTGGGGAAGCAGAGATGCAATAACCTGGTTTGGTTAAGTACAATTTAAAACAAAAGAGATCTTCCCAATCTGCTTGAGAATAAACACATGAATTTGGGAACCCATTGCTAATGAGACACTGGACAAACCACCTGTAGTCCTCTGCAATGGACGCCAGCAGCTTCCGACAGGTCCTGTTGTCGAAGCGGCTCACGCAGCGCATCGTCTCCTGCAGCTGTGCCATCAGGTTCTTGTCCTGCAGGTTGATGGCTTCAGCCAGCTGAACTTTCAAGAAGCACACAATTTCATTATCTAATAAAGAACAAAGGAAAAATATTAAGGAAAAGAAACGTAGGTGTGATGAAAAACTGTTTTTGAATATGGGAAACACATTCATGGTTTAAAATAAAACTTCTGTACATTAGGCAATAAATGTTATTTTAGAACAATTTAATAAGCCTTTTTGAATTTTCCAGGTATTGGAGGATAAGCTTCCATATCACTATCTTATCTAGTGTTTAGAACCATTCTGAAATGTGAAAAGGACCAGATAAGGTGACATATTCACCTGTTTGCAAACAAACCTAGAGTGAATAAAGGGACACAACACAACATATTTATACTAAGTCAACATAAAGACCCAGTAAATCATTCAAGTAGCACAACTCCCAACAGCACATGTATTTTGAGAGTTTGCTCTATAGCTTCAGGCTCTACCTGCACTGTATCTGTGATACTTCATTACAAAAAAATCTTAGACCAGGTTGAGATGGCAGGTTTGTCTGTGGAGTAAGAACGAAAACATTGTGGGGGCAAAAGGCAGCCCGTGCCCTCAATATCTATGGCAAAGAGAAGGAACCACAAATGGTGCAGTACAAGTGCCATTACACAGGGACAAGGAGAGACACACACAGTGCAAAGAACCTTTACCTTCGGGGTCTGTGTGGTCTGGGAGACCATTCCTTGTTGAATGTGTCAGCATCGGGAGGGCAACAGAATCTGCTGAACAAAGAGCCAATCTCAATTTCTTCTTTGCATCCCTTAAAGAGGAAAAATATTTTCTTAACACAGCTGATGAGAGGTCTGCTTCTTCAATAAGAAGTCTTTACTTTCTTTTTTATTTAATACTGCCTAGAAGTTATATAACATCATTTTAATATACAACATTGTCAAGACTTTAGAATATCAGTTCTTATGATACAGCACCATTTTCAAAGAGATTTTCCTACACACTGAACTGCTCTGTCCTCTCAGGTTATAACATCCCTCCTTCATCAGTGGAAATATAACAGTTTGAGATGCTTAAAACTAAAAGCACATAAAATTTACAATGAATCTATATTAAGATTCTTGTGGGAACCAACCACACAGCTTCAGCTCTTAATTCTACTTTGTGGGTAAGACAGAACCTGCAAATATATTTACCTATAGGAGAAAGCAGAACTTTGTGGCTGTGCTACTTGACTTGCAGAGTCTGGGAGGTCATCTGCAGACATGTTCTGCAAAGCCTCATCCCGTGGGGAGTCGTGCATGCTCTCACCATCCCCAATTGCCTCTGTGGAAACAAAAATACATTACACTTGAAGAGAGGAGTCAGAAGAAGAAATCAGACTAATTTTCTGCTCATTATTCTAAGGTCAGGGAGAGAATGGAGACAGCAAATAAACCAGCTTGTTCTGGGTATATGGAAAAAGCATATTAAAACATACAACCTAGAAGCTCCTAAGAAGAAACTCCAAAAGTTTTGGAAGACAATACACTTCTTCAGTGCCATTTAAAACAAAACAAATCAAAAAACTGGTAGGAGATGTGCTATCAACAACCAGCCCCCTCAATGGCAATATGAAAGAGCTGTCCTTGGAAAATTGATTTAATTCCCAGCCTCTAAGGGAGTGTCCCACAGATTATTTGACAAAAACATTCCTTGTTCAGAGGTCACACTGTTCAGCTGCTAATACTAACATTGGTCTAGAATACTGAAGTGTTTTTATCTTTAAGGAGGAGAAACTATGTTGGTGGTGATTACAAAAGCCAGATTCTCACCTGCACTGTCATAGTTCACTATGGCTCCTTCACTTGGACTCGTTCTCTTGATTGCATTCCTGTATTTGTCCAGAATGTCCTCAGCAGCTTGTGCCTGTGCACTGAGCCTTGGGCTGGGATCATCTGAAAGGACCATAAAAACCAGCAGGAGTTACCCTGGTGTTGGGCCAACTGAAAGCAAATACAAAAACTTAAGCCTACACATTTGGACTCTGTTTTTAGCCAGATCAAACAAAGAGCTGCTTGTGTCCCATGCAGCCCAAATTCAAATGTATTAATTCAGTCTGAAGCAAACCAGAAAACAAACAGTACAATCGAAGTGAACAAATGAAGTCAGATCCTGAGCAGATCCTCAGCACATTTATACTGCACAATGAATGGCTCTTGGATATTTGAAGACTTCTAAAAAGGAACAGGCAAGCAGAAAACAAAACACCCGGGTTCAAACCATGTTTAATTTAGCACTTAAGTAACTCTTACAGGACTGTGTGTACAGATATCCTTACAGCTCAGCTGTGACAAGGACAGGAGCTCTATAATGAGGCGGGGGGAAAGTGAGGACTTGAGCTGAGAATCCACTACATGCACAGACAGACATGTGACAACTTAAAAACAGCCTTCAAGTCAGGAAATCTTATCTATTTCCTTATTCAAAATGCCAGCTCTGAACATGAACTACAACAGCACAAACCTGTCTGTCAATAGCTACCTGGGGGGCACTCTGGAACTCCAGGAGGCATGTTCTGAGAGAAAATTACTATCATGATGTTATTCACATACCTTGAAGTGTTGCGTATCTGTCAGGCACCATGTCATCTTTGTCTTTTTCTTGCTTTTCTTTCTTCCTAAATGGAATAGGAGCTGAAAACACAAGGTACCTCATCAAAGACTGCTCTGAGATAATGGCCAAATAGCAGAAACTTTAAGGAAGTGGCTAATGCAGAAAATTTTCATCAAATCAATTTCTATAAAAGCATAAGCTTATCCTTGGGGTAGAGCAGAACTGTACTGTCATTATTAATAGCCAGCTCCACCTCTAACAGATATGAGGTCAGGCAGAACAGTTTTGCCTTCGAGGTACAGCACACTCTAGGGAACTACTAGCCATGGGAGTCAGGTAGCTTCCCATTTTTATTTACATATTTATTTATACTTTAACCATAAAAGTGACTAAAGATATAATAAAGGCAGTGTGAACTCTGACTGAAGTACCAAACCCAGACAGACATGACCCTACCTTTGGGCATGGCAGACACAAAACGTTTCCTCCACCAGGGCTTGTTCCTGTCAGATTTCTCATCATCACTGTCTTTCCGTTCCTCGATCTGCGGAAGGGCAGAGTCTACATTTGAGCATTTACCAAATCAAGTGTAAAGAGAAAATTTCTCCTTCACATCAGCTTTTGCTACACTGACTGTAAAAACAGAACTACAGCAGAGCACAGATTAAGCCAGAAATATCTCTCCTAAAGAAGGCATCCTGCAAATGCAAACCTGTAGTCATGAAGAATCTTAGATTTCACTTCTTTCCTTTTTAAAGAAAATTAATTCGCAGGCTGCTGCAGTTTAACACTACAATGAATATGTTCCTGAAATACCACCAAATCCAGTAAACCTCATCCAGTAAATTTAAGAGAAGCTAGATCCATTTAAGCCACTCTGAACATCTGTTTTATTTTATAAAACATTACTGGCCAAAGTCTAAAGGGTAACAAAAGTGTGTTGTAATTCCTTGGCTAAAGACATTTAATTCCAACTTTCTGGGATTAGATGTAGAGTTAAAGTGGGCATGAGAGAAAAAATTAAAATGATAAATAGAAGCCTCACCTCTCCCCTGGAGGAGTCCTTGCTGGGAGATGACGATGAGGACTGAGAGGCGGCTGCCAGCACCGCTGCCCCAGCACTGCTGGAGGCCATGGGCAGCTCCCTCTCCTCATTCCCAGCACGTCTGTTCCACCCAGGATCACTCATAGGCCTCCGCACTGAGGACACGATGTCTGAACTCCTGCTGCGGACCAGCCTCTCCGGGTAGGAATGTCTCTGCTTGAAGGCTTCCAGGTCAGTTGGAATTAAAGCATGAGACCCAAAGTTTGGCAATCGGGCCTCGTTACCTCCCACGGCTCCTTCCAAGATGGGTGGATCTGGAGGTGGATGAGAGGGTCTTGCATAGTGCACTTTAGGCCTTACTACAGCTGACACACCTGTGGTCACAGCAGAAAAGAAGTCACACACATTTCTTTTAAGATTATTCCAAATTACCTGGTACTAACATAGAAGCATCAAAAATGCCTATTTTTAAAACAAAGTTTAATCTTTATAACTCACCCTCATTTGAGGACAGAGGGTCAAACAATGCAAGCAAAGAATCTGTCTGAGAAGGAGGAGATGTCAGCTGACTGGCTCCTGAAATACAGAGGAAACAAAGTTAGCATCATATCAAAACTGCCTCCAACATGAGAGACACTGGGAAAACAGACCTCAGCAACGAAAGTTTACAAAACTTATACTGCAAAGTATTTGTAAAGATATTCCTGTATGGAAAGATCTCTGTAGTACATTGAAGTGATTAAAGAATTACATCACCAAAAGTGAGGAATTCTTGAGGAGCGGCCCAGTTCCAAAATGCAAGAGAACAGTCAACGTAATCAAATCGAATCAGGAATCTTAGATCTAGTACTCAAGCTCTAGCACTGCAAAGCACTGGAGTCTCTTTGTCAAACAAATACAGTACTGGCAAATAAGGAAAATATTAAGCTTAGTCACCAGCACTTTGAAATTGGGAGAAATTGTAAAATTTAAGGATTCCATAAATGTCACTTGTGTTTATCAGAGATTCCAGATAAGTAACTTACCATGGGCTGTTTCATCCATGTCGGGACTTGTTACAGAATCTTTTCCCCCAAAGTCAGAGCTACATTCAGACCTGAGATCCTCAATCTTGTTGGGAATATCTTCAGATGTTGCACTAATACCTTACACATAACAAAAGAAGCATCTGTAACAGTTTTTCAGAGAGCAAGGAAGCAAAATCCTGAGGCTGTTAAAATGTTTGGTGGACAGTGAATAATAGTAGCACTTACAGACACTATGGATTTTTATACTCCTAAAATAACAGTTTATTTCTGCTCTACATCTTCAAAAGTGTTACCATAGCCATGAATACACTCTGACAAGGGGCATTAGAAAGACACTTCACTGTTGTATACTTTGCAGAAAAATAAGAACTAGAGCTATGATTTACTTAAATAAAACAAGTTGTGATAATAAAACTAAATGCAAGAAAGTTTGGAGTTTCTTCCAAAGCAAAACTCCTCTGCTAACCACTGCTGTTTCAACACAGGGCATTCACCTCTCTGCTGCCTTTTTTATTCCTTCTGTGAGGTGAACAAAGAATCACTATTTTGAAAATTCCAGAATGAGTGCAGGATGTTATTTTATGAGTGAAGTGATGTATAAGTAAAGCATGTGCAGCAAAGTGAGTGCTGACCATGCTGTGGTAGAGCAGCATTTTCAGAGACAGTTCCACACACCTGATACAACACTCAGGCCGGGAGTGCTGGGCCGAGAGCTGACCTCCCTCACATCTGTGTCATCAGATGTGCTACCCAGCCCAGAGCAGCTCTCCAGTTCTTGGAGCCTTTCCTCCTGTTTTAAGTCTGGAGCCTCTACAATAGGGAGACAACAGAGAGGAGAGAGAGAAAGTATCATTACTCAATGCCATGCTCCCTAAACATTCACAAGCAGAAGGAAGGGGGGGTGTTGATTTAGTGTATCAAGTTTTAAGGTAACTCAACCACTCCAGCAAGAGTTTTCTTATATCCTTTGGTACCAAAGGCAGGACTCTGCACAGACAGCAATGCTCTGTCTGCACAGGCATGCTAAGGAGTGTTTACTGTTTTAAGTGTTGTACTTCTTAGACAACAGGATACAGTCACATCTTCACTAACCAAAGTAAACCGTGGTCCTGGATAGCTTCTACTCAACACCACAGGGAAGCAAGCACAAGTTTGCTTTGCAAACCCTTCTCTTCCCCTTCGGACCTTAAGAATTTCTTAAGTAACAGAAGTCTCTCCCAATGCTTTCCATCTTCTTTCTGCCTAGGAACATTTTGTCCTTTTAATCCTGGAAGTCTTCATAAAAACTAACTTAATCCTAGGACAGTAATTTCTTGAAGAAAGAGGAAGAGGAAGAGGCTGTTGTTTTGCATTCTACGCCTCTGGAAGAGTCTTAGAATCATGCTAAAGAAATAAGCAAAAACTGCCCGATTCTGACCTGAATCACTTGGTAATACTTCCACACTCCACGCCTCACTTGTGGTTTCTGATATGGTTGAACCTGTGCAGGGATCAAGCAACACGGATCCTGAACCTGGCAAACACAGCAAGCTGCCTAGCATGTTCTCTGCAGCTGCACCTGCAAAAGTAAAGCCGGAGCGTATGGCTAGAGCTGGGCTTGGGGAGTCAGCTCTAGAGAGAAAAGTAAGAACACATCTTAAGTGTCCTTAATAAAGCAATCAGGAAACACAATGTTGAAAAGAAACGAGTAACTAAGAACAGTCCAGGACATGCACATAAAAATTCTCCTACAGCAAAACTCCAGCTGAATCCATGGAAATGCCCCTGTTGAGGAAGGGAGGAGGAGGAGGAGCAGGAGGAGGGCTCTGCAGCCTCGGTTCCAGAGCAGCACAGGACCTACCCAGAGCACACCGGTTACCTGCGATTTCCTGCAGCCGGTCCTCATCGATGTTGGGGTCGAAGTCACTTCCCAAGACATCTGTACTCCAGGTTTCGCTCACAGTTTCTGATATATCTCTGTCATCAGTCAAACCCATCATGTCACGGATTTCAAACTTACGGAGCTTGTCATCCAGATTATCCTGAGTTGTGGCTGTGGAAAAATAAACATTTCTCGATTTTCTGAAAGGCTTCTCCAATTACTTTGGATTGAAAACCTGTAAGAGTACATTAGGAAAAAAATCCCAAACGAACAACCCCCTAATTCTGTCAGGTAAGGCAGTGGTTTAAAGGAAGAACACATTTGAGACACAAGAAGAAAAATCCAGAAGTATACACGGTGACCTATCAACTCAATTGACAGAAAAAATAAATGAAATGTAGTGCTACAAAGACACTGATACAATTCCCGTAGAGGAACAACTGATCACAGAAAAGCTGAGGCCTCCAGAGATCATTCCAGCCTAAACCCCCTGCCCTGGTCAGGGACAGCAGGTTGCTCACGATCATGTCCAGTCATATTTTGAGTATCTCCAGGCTGAAGACATCACAACCTCTGGGCAATCTGTTCAGTGTTTGACAAATGGATATTAAACAGAAAATTGTCCAGATGCTTCCAGACTACTCCAATCCAGATCGCCCTATTCCTGAAGGGAAAAGCTTGATATCAAGCAAAACTTTACAAGCAGTTTCCTATAAAGGACTTAAGCCTCAAAATTCCAGGCGATTTCCTTTGCCTGACAACAGACTACAAACAATATTTCTTGGGGGGGGGAAAAAACCCAAACCAAACCAAAGCCACAAATAAATACAAGAGCAATTACACAAGGAAAATTTCTACTTTTCTTTCCCTGAATTAGTCAATTTTGCAACCTCTTTCCACAATACTTTGGCTTTAGCATCTACAGCACCTCAGGCACTTGTGAGAGAGAACTGGCACCTGCCTTGTTCGTGCTCCAGCAGCTGCAGAGCCTCAACACCGTTGCTCCCAGAGGGGCCCGCGCCGAGCTCCGACACTGACTCCCCTTCCAGATCCAGAGATGACACAGAGTTGGAGCGATTGGAAGGGCCTGGGAAAACAGATTTTACCTTAAAACTGATTTGAATAACAGTTCCTAAATATACAACATTAACAATTCAGGACACAAAAATTCACGAGAAAAATTACAAGAAATGAAGTAGCAATTCCAACACAAAATACTGACTCTCACCACTACTGTACTTAGCTGTAACTAAAAAGCCAATAAAGTCTTTGCCTTTAATTTATTACTTGTACATGAATTTGTTTTCTTATTTTGAGGAGACAGAGAGCAAAAACAAAGTTATGGAAGTTATACAAAATAATGCAGAAGTAATGTGTCCAAACCTCTTCCATCCCACACACAACCGTGCTTTGTTATGTTGGAGGTTCATATAAAGGAGTTGTGCAGGAACTGTTCCGAGATATGTAACAGCTAATTAAAACATGATGAAAAATAAGTCTGAGAAGTCCAAGTTTAGAGCGAAATTAGATTATCTTAATAATTAGTACTGCACTTAAGTTTCAAAAAAAAAAAATCCCTCTATTTTCTCTTTCTAAACACATTTAGTTTTTCTCTTCCTAATTCTCAGACTCAGTTATGCCTTTGTAGGTCAAAATTTAGCTCCAGGCTTTATTCTCTGAACAACTAAGAGAGAAGACAGGCTCTCAGGGTGAAATAGCACAGCCTTCAAAACAGCAAAGACAAGATGCTGCATTTAACACACCTTCCTTTTAGAGTTAAGGGGGAAAAAAAACAAGGAGCAACAAAACTTCTTCAAGACTTAAGCAGCCCTTCACCTTCAGATATTCCTTCCAGATTATCACTGCAGAGGGAAAAGCGCAAGGTTTTATCAGGTTTACCATGGAGTTTGTTCTCGTCAATGGGGACATCTCCTTGCCCGCCATCTGCAAGCTGCATATTTAACACCTGGAGAGTGGGAGAAAGAAACAAGACTTCATTAAAATCATCTATTTTTCAGATCATTAAATATCAAATAAAACATTAGAGACATGCTTTGGAATTGTTAATGGAACAATCAAATTTCTAACATTCTGTTTGAAAAAAGACAGCAACCTCCCAAGTCAGAGCCTGGGGAGAATGCAAGGAACCACCCCATGGACATGAGGCATGTCCTGATAACAGCAGAGCCACAGCTCCCTCATCACCCCACAGAGCAGTGCAATATGGAAAGGATCTGCACGAGGCTGCCAGAGGAGATAATCCCAACCACCAGGCAGGGAGCAAAGCTGGAGGCAGCAGCTGTGCTATGGCTGGAGAAAGAAAAGGCTGGAACACCAGCACTGCCCTAGGAACACTCTGCAGGCACTGATGGCACTGCGAGCTCAGCTCTGCCCTCACGAGAACCTGGGCCTGTGCCTTCGTAAGCTGCCAAAAGCATCAGGATCAGTGCTCCAGTTCTGTCATTCACCTGTGTCCCTGGATCCGAAGGACAGGGCATGCAGAGAGACACAGCAGTTTCTTCAGGCTCAGAAACAATAGCCCAGGTTCACTCTTAAGCTTCTTAAGTGAGGGAAAAAAACCACCTAACAAAGGCAAATTTGAAAGCTACAACCCCCAAGTCCAGTAACACAGAGTAAGGATTTTAATTCCCATTCTGGATTTACTACCAAAACTTAGCTTTGCAACCTCACTGCTCTGCTCTTAGAGAAGACACAGGCTGCACGGTTCAAAACATCCGAGATGTCATCGTTTCTGGATACCTCATTTTCTGACATCATTCCTGGAGTAATCTGTGGGCCTGTCCCCAAAGAAATCACCAGCACTTCTTCCGGCTGAACTTCTGGAATAGTCTCCTGGGAGGATCCTTCATGATCTCCATGCTGGTCCATTAGCATGTTTGATCTACTTCTGCTTCGAGTGGCTAAGAAAATATTTTGAAATACGGACATTAGAAAGCTCTTCCTTCTTGTCTAAGGAGGAAAAAAAGACAATACAATGGAAATACAGAACTGTAGTGTTTTAATTAGCAATATATACTAAATAAATTTTCAAAATCAAAGTCTTATTAAACTTTCAAGAGATGGAACTGGTGTTTAAACTTGAGTACTGCTCTGTGAAGAAGGAAAATTTCTACATAAAAGTTGAGAAGCAGAAAACAAGATACACTGTGACCTGTTTGCCTACAGCAATTCAGCCTATTCCAATCACAGAAAGACCTTTTATACATTATATGAGAAAATGAAGTTTGTTACTAAAAAAGGTCTGGGTTTCTGTGGTTTAAAACTCTAATTAATTTGTTTAAAAGGTTTTTTCTCCTAAGAAGTAGGAACTCTTATTCTAACAGGTGTCTTAAACCCAGACACACAATACAACATCAGGTAGTTTACTCTGATTACTTTGCCACTCTTAAGTCCTCTTTTCAACTTGCCTCAGATTCCCATGTTTGGCTCCGTGGAAGGACAAACACCCACATGAAATTAAGGTTTCTAAGAATGGCAGCACGACACCAATTATTTCTTTATCTGACCCAGGGAAAACAAGGCAAGTGTGCAGAAGTCACA
The DNA here is from genome assembly GCA_013397775.1 of Eulacestoma nigropectus. NCBI lineage: Eukaryota > Metazoa > Chordata > Aves > Passeriformes > Eulacestoma > Eulacestoma nigropectus. The sequence goes on from VZTE01004704.1 coordinate 834,762, forward strand.
GCCAAATTCTGATTATCACACAAAGGCACACGAGGGGTTTTTAAAATCCACATATACACCAAATGAGTTCATACACTAAAGAAATCTGCAAAGGGCACTGATTGCCAGGGTAACCCAAAGGCATACTTGAGTTATGTGACACGAGCCAAAGTTTCACAGAAGAATGGAAAGAGGGCATTACCCACCAAAAGGGGTTACTAGAGTTATGTGAGCTGACAGATTGGTAGCAGAGGTATCCCAGGCAGTGATCGCTGCCAACTGCTGTCCTGGAGTTCGAAAGCATTAAAATAAAACAAAAGAAACAAAAACTTTGAGCAAAAGCTATTTTACTCCATAAAATAAATGCTGTAAAGTGCCACTACTTTAGAGGTGTAAGACTAGAACCATTCAAAAGCAGAGTTAAACCAGCATGGGACAGGTTTGTTTTGGGGGTGGTTTTGTGGGGTTTTTTGCCACTTATTGGCCTCTGTATATTTTCGTCCTTTTACACACCGACACCAAATCTCTGAAACAAAAATATCCCATGTGGTCATATTCACATAAATATACACTGAAAAAGAGTACCACGCTTCCTATTTTAAAGGAAAGTATTATTAATATGGAAAAGTTCAAGACCCAGAAATCCTATTCAAAAAACAAAACCCAACCAACCTAAAATTGCATTCCAGAATACTGACAGTTGGAATTAGAGCAGGCAAGGAATGGAGAAAAAAGAAAGTTTCTCTTCTTAGCACGTACTCTAAACGTCCTGCTCTTGCTTGTTCACCCTCCTGTCCATTTGCTCTCTAATAAAAATGTTAAACTTATTCTATCTCACTAATTAAATGCCTCTGCTTCCATCTTACCACTTTCCTAAGCAATTTCCCCCCTAGATCTGCTTCCCGCTTTCAAACCTTCTCTTTATTATCACTGCCAGCCACCATCATTATGACTACCAACCACTCCAGCAATTTTCTCCAGTTCGGGCTGGAGTGATGAAGGTCATCCACCACACTTCCATCAGACACTAAGGAAGTTACCTGGTTTTCTATGCTAAAGAAAATCCTTCACTATCTAAACAGAAAAGGTAGGAACTGAAGGTGTAGGTAAAGAGTAACCCCAAGAGATGACTGTGGAAATAGCACAGAAATGCCCAAGGTGTCAGAAATCATGAGGGAACTCTGCTTGCTCTCCTTACCTATGGGCAGTCGATTTTTTTTGTTAGCTGGAGTAGTTGCAGGAGAAAGCTGGGGAGTGTTATACGGAGTCATTTCAAGGCTGCTGCTTTTCCCTGGTTTGTTCTGGGGTAAATTTGCCAGCAAGTTTTCCAAAGCCATCCGATCTTCCTTAAGTTGATCGCTTGACATTACGTTCCGCATGAAGCCAACCTAAACATTGACAATTGTTTTGGTCAGGACTGCAGTGCAAACGACCAGCCTGCTTTTGCCAAGGTGGGACCATATGGGTACAGGCTGACACCGGCTCTTTCCAGGAGCAGGAGGCATTACCAGGGCAGTGAGCTGGCTGTAGGTCATGTACACCACGGTGCGGCTCAGCCCCTCCAGCAGGTTCACGGCCGACATCGGGGGAGTCTCGACCGCGCGCCCGTCGATCACCACGTCCAGGAAAGCAGCAACACAGCTCTGAGAGACAGCAGAGAGTGTGAATGAGAGACCATTTCCTAGAGTTTGGAAAGAAACCTACGACAGGAGTTAAGTAGTTCACAGGATAATTTAAGGTTTGCTTCCTACTTCTAAAATGTTAGGATAAAATGGTGGATATTTTAAGGTCACTGAAGAGCAAGCAAGGAAAGCATGCGGTTACTTTCAGCATTTCCTTCGTTCCTTTCCTGCATTCCAAAGCGTTACTTAAGTGTGCTCTTACAATTTTAAATAAAAACTAATGGCAAGTAAACTGCCCCTTCCTGAAGAATCTGCTGAGCACAGGCTAAAAGTGAAACAAGGAAGCAACGACAAGACCACTTTCTAATCTGAGTGAAAATGTTACTTGTACAATAAGTGTGTAGCTTTGCATGGTGACTGTGTAACAAGTAGAATAACCAAAACCTGGAAGGATACAAGGTTACCAAGGATACCAACAGGTTTTTTTAAACACTTGACAATATATCAAAGACCATCAGCTTCACCGTTGCTCTGATAAAGACCACTGCTCTATGGCTATGGATGATTAATACTAACAGAGGAAAAGCTGAATTAAAAAAGCAAAATTATGCAAAAAAGTAAGAGAAGTTACCTGCATCAACAAATTACTTGGTGTTAAAAAAGACATTATACTAAGGTTGTCTTCAGATCAAAGTGGTTTTTGTTAGGTTCAGCTGAAAAACCACAGACAGTAATTCAGTATTTCATGGAATCACAGAATCACAGACTGGTTTGGGTTGGAAGAAACTTAAAGACCATCCAGTGCCAACCCCCTGTCGTGAACAGGGACACCTTCCAGGTTATTCTAAGCCCTGTCCAACCTGGCCTTGAACACTTACAGTGCTCAGTTGAAAATGTCATTTCCTTTAATTTTTAAAAATATTTTCTTTTGAGAAGTATTAGGTCAGAGCAGAAGCAAGAACTCCCAACCCTTAATTCTAGTAGTCAAGATTTTTTTTCCCAGCTTTGTGCAGGATTTAATCCGCTTTTCATTACATGTAACTTGGAAATTAAACACTTAGTAAGTTCTTTGCAATGTCTGAAAAAGGAGGCTGCAGAAGGATGATGACGTATTCACCAAATCTTGGATTTTTTCAGCCTAGACTCTTACTTTGTCAAATTTAGCGAGGTTGCTCTTCGTACGTGGATCTCCCTCCTCAGAGCCTGTCATTGCCAGCTGCTGCAGAAGTCTCCCAACCTGAAATTAAAAGGAAGTACGAAGAATAAGCCTTTCAAACCAACATGATAGACCTGATTATAAAAAATATTCAAAAAACCCTCCTCCATTCTAAATCCTTTTTCATTTAATACTCCGCGGAATACTTCTGATTGAGTAGACAGAGATTTGTGCTTGCTTTCAGGGCAGAAAAAATGCAAGAAGCTTAGAAAAAAAGCAGTCATTGCCTTTAACAAGAAAATGTGCACACACAGTAGGCTATGAGCATCCATACTTCCCCCTCCCAGGAACAAAGCATGTTTTGTTTTTACAACACATCAGAATTGAGAGTTGAATCTAGGTCATCTAAAGCTAGAGATTTTCAAAGGCTGCATATATTTTACTAAGGAAAAATAACAAGAGGGCTAACCCTTATTTCAGAGCACATATTCCTTATTCATCTCCAACTGCAAAACAACCCTCAATTTAAAGAGTCGCCAACTGCTCTGCTACAGCACATGAGCAGTGACACAGGAGAGGATTTTAGAAAAAACACTGAGCAAAACTCACCAGCGTGATTGCACTGTGAGAATCACTCCCTGCCCACTTTATAGACAACAGTAAAAAGCAGGTTTTGTTCCTTGCGTGGAGGAACATCCTCAGTCAGACAAGCGTTGCTCAACACCTTCAGATGACTCCTGTATGTAATACCATTAAATTGTCCAAGTATTTGCATAATGACAAAAACTGGTCATGAGAGCTGGGGAATGCTCCTAGTAGAGCATTGGGCATTACTGCCAGACAACAAGGGGTTTTCAGCAAAGTATTTCATTATTTTTTGTAATACCTGGTACAATATGTAACATTAGAAAGAACAGCACAACATCGGGTTACACACATTCCAGAATTCATCTTATAGTCACTTTTATGCCTTAGCTGCCATCCCTTATAACAGCTTTTATAAAGGATATTTGCAACTCTTCTAAGGGATACAGGAATACATGCTGTCAATTTTTCAAGTCAGTATTTTAAGCAAACAGATAAACTTTGGAGCCTGCCTTTTCAGCAACAATTAACACAAATATTTCATTAGCATTAATTTTATAAGCAGGAGAGACAGTACCTTCACTTTTATTGTAGTAACACGAGTTCTAGTGGGAAGAAAAAGGCCATTTGTGTATTTTTAAGACTGCCTTAATGTGAATCATACCTGCATCAGATTAAATCTTGCCACCTCATTTATAGGAGCGTCAGAAATGATCCCGTACTGCTCCGGGTTGACGATGGCAGGGCAGATGAAGCAGGCCAGAAGCAGATCTGTGCACATGGCTCTGACCTCCCCAACCTCCAGCCTGTCCACACACGACAGCGTTTTGTACATCTGCGACACAATCCACCTCAAGCTGTGAGGAAAACAGTAAGTGTTTTGTTTGAGATAGCCGATGAATTTGTTGACCAAGGTCACCAGCTTGGCCTCGTTGGAGTCAACCATCTCTTGGACTCTCTGCTTGAACTTTTCTGTGCCTTTCTCTCCAAATAACTTTTCCTGCTGTACTGGGGAAAATCTCTCAATCAACTTGTTTGCATCGGTTTCCAGGTGGTCTTCATCTTCAACCAGAAGCTGCATGATTGGCTCATGTAAGGTTGCAGTAAGAAAAAGTTTTGCAGAAAAGAGTCCTTCAGAGAAAAGCTTGAACAAGATGCTGAAGGCACAGGTGCCTCGTCTCAGCAGCCGCCTGGGGTTGTCGCTTTCCTTCAGTTCAAACTCAATCAGGTAACGGAGGACCTGCAGGAGGTAACTCTCATCCTCCTGCATGATGCAGTTGCCATAAATGGAGGTAAAGACTGTGTGAATGACACTCTGGGTGTTGTCCTGGTTGAGCTTCTCTCCGGCAACCAGGCAGGATGCAATAAGCCTGGGGTTCTCTCTCAGTCTGTTTAGGAATTCTCCGTAAGCAGTCTCCTGAAATCCCAACTGCTTGTATCCATCCACAAACTGTGTGTCCTCCAAGATTTTTGCGTGCTGGCAACATTCAGCAGGAGAAGCTTCAGCACTTTAAAGAAAAACATTGAAACAGTTTAAGTAACTCTTAAGTAAACAAACTTGCTAAGAGATGCCACGTGGTCAATCTATTAACCAGGCTGCCACAGAGCAAAAAAAGTCTTTCCAGATAGTTACTACAAATTATTTGCAAATTCAGCAGAGTTTTTTCTCACAAACAGAAGCAAAACAAACACAGGTATTAAAAAAAGTTGCCCAAATGGCCAGGCGTGTAAGATTCCCTAGCTGAGGTTTGCTTTACAACCTCACCACTTTTATGATTAGTACAGCAAAGGCTTCCAGGTTCCGAGGATCTCCGTCACCGACAGGAGCTCGGGGTTTGCTCCCCCAGTACCTGGTTATGATGAGCCTGTCGAGGTTGATGCGCTGCTGCTTGGAGATCCAGGCCGTGCGGTACAGCCGCTCCGCCGTCTTCAGCACATCCGCGTTGAGCCGCTGGATCAGCTGCTTCTCCGAGGTCACGTACAGCCGCTCCTGCTTCAGGTGATGGGCCAGCGTGTGGATGTCCAGCTTCACCATGGTGGGCAGCGAGCGGGCGGCACAGCACCCCCTGAGCACACAGAGCGGAGCGGGTCAGTCCCAGCACGGGGGACAAGTCCTGCCAGCCACAGGCTCACACCAGGCAGTGAATGCTGCTGTGCCCCTCCCCTCAAATCCTCCACTCAACGACTGAGTCACTCTCTCTTAATGCAAGGTTTCCCAAGTGCCAGTTCCATCCTTCTGTCACACATCAGGGACACTGGCAGAGAAGCAAATGGTATTTTCAGCTCGCCCTGGTGAGCAGGAACAGGAGCACAACAGCGCCCAACCCCTGACCACACCTCAGGTACACGAGGTGGGAACCTGGCCCTTGCTACAGCTCAGGTGACACAAGTTCAGGGGGATGAAGACCAGCCCCATTCCCACTCAATGTCTGGGGAACAGGCACCTCTACTCCTTCGTCCTAAAGCCCACCCACGTAACCCAGCACTACCCAAGGACTTGGGTGTCAGAATCTCTGGCCTGTTACCTCTCTCACCTATGCACCAGAAGCACCAAGCTCCCAATGCTGCTCTTTTCTGCTAAAAGAAATAAATAATAACAATATTACTAATTAAGAAAAAAACCCACCAAACCACAAACCAAGCAGTATCAATACCCAGATAAGGCAGAAGTTGGAAATAAATCTGGAGACTTTGCTCAACAGTAGAATTCATTCAGAAAAAATTCCTTAAATAATTCAATTCAGAAGAATATTTCTTTGGGCCATGATCCAAAAATGTTATTTCATAGAGAGAAAAACTGAAACAACCATAGGCTTTCATATCACATCAGGGGCTAAAATCTACCCAAACTACTGTAGCGTATGAATGTAACATCAGCTCTAACTTCACAACTACAAAACATCTCAGCAGAGTACTGCACCAGACAAGACACATTCCAGGAGCAAATCCATCTAAAAATTAACTCTTTGCGAAGGAAAAAAGCATCAGCTGCATTAATACTGACAAAGGAAGGAGTACAATCATGCAGATCATGGAATTGTTGGTTAACTTTATGTCTTCCCCACCAGAACTAACAGCCACACCAGCTAATTTGGGAAGGACAAGGGTTTGATGCAGATACGTAACAGATTATAATATACCTGTCGTGTGTATCAGTAATGGAAATATGTCAGAGGGCTCTAGTGAGAAACCCTTCAAAGCCACACCACAGTCAAAATAAAAACTTACTTCCCACAACCTGCAGTGACTCTGGACAAGCCTTGCTTCACAAACCCATGTAGATCATGCTTGAGAAACTACAAATAATGTGCTAGAATACCACGTGCTGGCCCAGTGCTCTTCCCCGCTAGTGTCTTAAAGATCTGTGTTTCACTGTTCAGCAGAGCAGGAGGTGATTCTCACTGAAAAATACAGATTAGCTCCCTAATTAGGCACAGGTTTCCCATTTGTTGGGTTTTTGCAGCCTGACAACCAGCTGCACTGACAACCACCACTGCTCCTTGTGTAATTAAGTCCTTTCATCTATAGTTTTAACCTCACAACCAGAAGCCAGGCAGACACGAACAGAGAGGCTGTCACAAGTCTTCATGCATTAAAAAAATTGCACTATTATTACACCTGATAGTTTAAAGGCCATTCCTTGGAAACACAACTGGGTATAAAGCTCTTTAAAAAAAAAAAACTAAACTCAAAAAGACCTCAAACCAAATTTCAGCAACCCTAACCACAGGTTACAGCTGATGCATCCAAAAATGAGATTACGACAGGAACTTGAAGGATGTGCTAATTCAGATGCTTTTAACTAGGACAGTCTCAGAGAAATGATTAGAAGAAGAAACATTGCTGTTACTGCCAAAGTTCTTTGTGAAACAAATAACAACTTCTTGCAACAAATTTATTTTTAGTCTCAGAATTTAAGAGCTTGCAAAAAAAAACCAGCACTAAACTTGCTACTGCCTGCAAACACAGTAGTAACCACTTTTTAGGCTGTGAGCTATTGTTATTAGCCAGGAAAAAAAAGTTGAATCCCTAAAAACACCCACAAACAAGACCTGCAGAGATACCTTCTGGCTTTTCAGAGCTTCCCACTGTAGGGCTGTGCTCAAGAGCAGCTCATACTTGATCAAACCTGAACAGTTTTAGTTGGCATTTTCCACTTTCAGGTGTCGACGCACAGTCTCCGCTTTCCTGGACAGAAAGTTAGACCAAGTGGATCTCCTGCTACTAAGCAAGTTTGGGAAGGAAGGGGGGACTCATATGGAGTATCCCTATGAACAGCCTGTTGCCTCTGCCTACATTTCTATACCTTTGCTTTGCCGAATTTCAAAACAAGTCTCCATTTTTGTGTTACTGGTTACAAACTCATTTAAGAGCAGACAAGCCAATGAAACAGCTCCTGAGGTGTCTCCTACACTGACAAGTGATTTCTCTCACAGTTTCACTCGGGCACTTTTTCTGTTTCTTTATTAGAGAAGATGTTTTCAGCATCAGGGATGGGCAAAGCTCCCTGAGAAGCCTCTGAAGAAGATGCTCCTTCCTCCTCTGCCCACAGGTCGGAGCGAGCTCCAAAAGCCCTGTCAGTGAAAGAGACAAAGGTGTCCTGGAAGCAAGAGACTTTTTGAGGTAAGGTATGATCATCAAAACAGCAGTTACATTGCTGGTAACATTTTCTGGAACTATGGACAAAGGAAAAAAAAAGAAATACACAAGATTAGTTAATACTCAGGAGGCAAATAAGACTCCCATACATTCCAGAGTCCTGTTACACATGCATTAATCCACCTGACCAGCAAAAAGAGGTCAAGACTCCTGCACTGTACCATTTGTGATGCCACCTGAAAAAAAACCTGACAGCATAAACCTCACCCCTACTTGGAAAGTGAAGTGACCACCCAATACAGGAATGACTTGGGCACCTCCTCATGAAGAGCATCTCGGCCCTTCCACAGACACAGAGGCCCTGAGAAGCTGTGGGAAATTGCCAACTGCTGTGCATTCTGATTTTTCCTTTTAAACTAATTGCCTCTGAACTCCAGGGCAAAAACAAGGCTCCAAAGAGCATCCTTAGCTGCATCTATGCTGCTAAATATACCGGTCCTGTGACTACCTGATAACATCCCATCAGTTGGCCACTACCCACGTGTGTGTCTCATCTGCCTCTGCTGCAGAACACCAGAAATAACGAAAGCGAAGGAGAATTGATTCAGAACTGAGCCACAGCAGGTTACTGTGTACCACTGCTTTGTCAAGAACCGTGAAAATCCAAAGGATTTTCCTGTCAATCCACAGGAAGACGACTGCATGACAGCAGCTTTCACCCTGTGTACAAGAAAACGGGATCAGCAGCTTCCCCAGCTTGGTAACCTCCATAAAAATCAAAGTGGCTCAACTGCAAGGATTGTTGCTGAGATGCAGCTCTGTGGAGGGGAACACCTCATCACTGCCTTCCACCAGTTTTTAAAGGGATTATTCTGAGGCCACACATGCACAGCAAGCAAGAGCACAAACAACTTTATCTTCACCTGAGGTTTCTGGCAGACACCTGAGAACAGCAGAGATGTAAAGCAGCAGTTTAACACACAAGGTACTTCAGCAAGACTCAGTGAAGAAAACCCAAAGAACCCAGGTGAGCAAGATGCATGTGCTCTTCCTCTCTTCAGACACTGGTATTACCAACACAGCTTGTTCTGAAAGAAGAAACTATTGTACCACTAACACACCTACCTAACACACTGCTCCTCCCCAAAACCTCTTCCCTTTGCAACAGAACGAAGAGACAGCGGCTGCATCCTCTGACCAGGCTCCACCACGTTCTCTCCGGAGCAGCAGTCGGGGCCAAAGCTTCAGGAGCACTTGGCTACAGCCAGTGTTTGGTGACACGCCACAGAACAGCTCTGGAGCAGAGCCTCTGCTGATTCCAGAACCTTGTTTGTCAGGTTACCTTATCAGCTGCTCATAAACAAACAGGTGCCTGTAATTATCCAGCAGCCTGGTTTGTGACCACCACGAACCACACTTGGAAGAGCAGATATCTGTACACAGCTGTATGAAGGAGTCAGTTTATGATATTTAGATATCCAACAGCCTGCTGTGGCTGAAGGAACAACAGATATTTAAGACTGTGCTATGCGCAGATTACTTTTCAGTCCTGGAATTTCATGTTGATGTGAAAACATCTCCATTTCCTGCCAGTTATTTCAAGACTACTCAGGAACCTACAAGTAACTGTGACACAGTAAGAGCAGCTCAGCACAACAACTCAAACAATTTCCCTTCATGATGCTCCACATATCAACAAAAAAGACTGCATGACCTGACAGCATCCAAGATGCCTTGCCCTGCTGGCAGCACACATTTGTTCAGAACCTGAGGCAGTCTATCCTTTGATGAACACAGGACATAGGCTGCTTCCTACTCTTAAAAGTCCTGGAAAATACGACATTGAATCTTCGGGTGCTGAACTCCACCTTACAAAGTCCGTGGGTTTGTCCTGTGACATACAGGAATGAGCCACATTTCTGTTGAGTATTTCTGTGATTCAGTTGACAGAAAAGAGGTTAAGTAAAGTAGTCAATACTGCTGGTACACCAGATCCTTCCTCCTCCCGTGTTTCCTGCTCAGGGTTAGTTGCTCCTCCTGAGTCTCGCTACGCAAGACTCAACTTCCAGAGCAAGTTTGGGCAGATCTAACGTAGGCAGGGCAGGGCAAGGCAAAATCACTCTGTCCTGCTGAAAAATAACTCCTAAGCAAGCCTGAATAGCTTCCAAGCTAATTCAGCCCTGATGAAGTACCTCTCTCCTCATTAGTATTTATAGTAGCATCTCACAAGCCTTATTTCTTTATACAAGCTAACTGCCTGTCTCCCACAGTTGAGCTAAAAGAGCCCTTTTTTCAGTAGGATGGTTCACCATGACCTGGGGCTCACTGCTGAACCTTCACGTTACAACACCCCCCAGCTCAAACACGTGTGCGACACAAAATGCAGTTCCACTGTCTAATTGACATTAATAAGAAATTCATTCCTCACGTTTGTTTCTGCCCAGAGGCTGCTCTCAGCTAGCCCTGGACATACTGTCCATCCGTGTGCAAGGAGCACCTTGTTTCTCATGCCCCATAAGAGAACTTATCAGTAAAGCACAGGATCAGCTGGCTGCTAAATTATCTGTTATGGCATTACCGTGTTGCATAAAACCAACAAAAGCACATAATCAGGCTAAAATCTATTCCAGTTGCTTGTGATGCTAGAAAGTGAAGCTCCCTTCAGGTAGGGCTCACACTAACAAACTTTTAGTCATAACAAGCGCCGAACTTGAAGTCACTCAAACTGACAAACCCAACCTGTTCCCAGCCTGTTCTCCTGAGAGCAGCTCCCTTCCCATCCACCAGGAAGGGCAGCTGCTACTGAGGAGAGTATATTCTCCAGGACCTGACAAATCTCACATCAAAACCCGTGTGTGGAGCATCTTAAATATTTTGGAACCCTCCTCGGCAGCAGCAGTTAAAAAGTCTGTTTCCTGAAGCCACCATCCTGCTGCTTTTGCAGAGTATTTCAGATTTCACATACTGCCCATGCCATTTCCCCTCCATCCTCTTGAAATCGCAGCTTCTACTTGTGAGTCAACTGCATCGTCCACCAAAATAGCACTTTACCTATCAGTAAGTGTAGTGTCACATGCTCGCTCCGAGAGCTCCATCCCAACAGCTCTCAGGAGCGCGGTATCATGACTTTGCAAGAAAAAAAGCCTGATACTCCCTGGATCGAGTTCTCCAGCGTTAGGGGTCTGTGAGCAACCAAAAAGGGAAGTGACCACACTCGTCAAGTTTCAAGTTTTAAACCTGCACAGCACAAAAGCCACGAAGGAGACACGGCAGCGAGCGGCTCCCGGAGCCGCGAGGGCCCCGCTGCCGAGGGCTCCAATTTTCCAAAAACCTCCGCAAAGGGACCGCCGGTGCCCAGCCCGCTCCGGGCAGGCAGGGCTGGGCAGGGGGACAAGGGCACAGACAAACCCCCGAGCCAACCGCACCAACAACTTCTCCCGCCGCCCCCGCACCACTCCGCCCGCCTCCCGGCGCTCTATCGCGATAAACCCACCCGACATACCCTCCTCGGCTCCGTCTCTCCTCGGCTGCCCGCCTTCCCTCTCGCTTCCCTGGAAAAACCAAAGGGTTTTGTCAGGCCCCGGGCCTTCCTCCTCCTCCCACCGCTCCCTCCTCCTCCTCCTCTCGGGGGGAGGAAGCCGAGCGCTGTCGCGGGATACGAGCGTGTCCCTACCCGGCCAGCGCCCCGGCGGCTCCCGCTGCGGCCCGGGCGGGCGCGGCACTGCGCAGGCGGCCACGGCGCTCCTGGGACTTGTAGTCCCGGGGCCGGCACCGGGAGCGGGGCCGGGGCGAGGCGGAGCGGGGCCGGAGCCGGGGACCGGGCGGAGCCGGGGCCGCTCTCGGAGCTTTGCTCCGTCGTCAGCCCCCGCTCCGCCAGGCCCCGGCTTGTGCGTGCGGGGCTTGGAGTCGCGACATGGCGGGGCCTCGCGAGCTGCTGGCACCGGCGGGACGGGCTGCGGTTGCCCGGGGAGGGGTCCCGGTGTCGCCTCGGGGCGCTGGGCACACACGTGTCACCTCAGCCCCGGCGGGTGAGGGATGGGG
>VZTE01004704.1:866003-878886 GCA_013397775.1 Eulacestoma nigropectus
AGGTACCCCCCTGCAGGGCTTTTTTTCTAAAAAAAAAAAAAAAAAAAAAAACAAACACCCACAGAGGAAAAAGAGAAGTACATTGCAGACTCTGTCAGCTTGACACTGGGAGGGGTCTGGGTTCAGGATATCTAAAGAGGGTTGTATCCACAACTGGGTACAAACTGGGCATCAGCAGCTTCTCATCCTTCATGGGGTCACAGCAGAGAAGTGTCTCCAGATCTCCCTACACTCCAGGACAGGAGCTGGTTGATGTCAGTGTTCTGTGTACGTTACCCAAACCAGCATGGAACTGGCTCCATGGTGGAAACTATCCCTTGGTAATCTTCTCCTATCACTAACCTGCTCTGACCCTTTCAAATGTGGGCTTTCTTCAGAACAATTTTCAACATCAGAGCAAAAATAACATTTTTAAAACCTCTGTTAATTTTTTTTTTAAAATAGATTTTTTTTTTCTTGGAGACATAAACCATTGCAGAGGGATGAAAGGGGAGTTAGCAGTCAAGGTTTTGGAATGACAGTGCAAATACCTGCCAGCAAGTGCCATCTGAAGAGATTGAAAACACACAACTCTTACCAGCTCTTTCTGGAGAGTTTTCTTGAGTTCTGTCATTCTTTGCTGAAGCTGCTTTATCATCTGCAAGCACAGCAAAGTAGAGTTTAACACAGTATTCATTGTCAGGACCCCCAGATATCTGGAAAAATCCATGATAAACAACTACTGAATGAAATAATAATTAACCAACACTGACAGTTGTGAAGAAATAACCTGAAAACCTTGCCTTGCCAGCTGCACACAGCAGCAGGCATGTGACAGGACACCTGGGCTTTCATGTGACAGCACCGTGGAACTGAACCGAATTTGCACAAAAGGGCTCTGCAGGAAAGCTATAAATAGTATCATTTGGTGCATCTTTCTGCCAAAATACATCAGGATTCATGCAGCTCTTGCTGCAGTTTTTATTCATTGTTGGTAGATCCTTGTACAATCCAGAGAAAAGCATGTACTCACAGCGTACTGGATTCAAATTGGACAGGCCTGTCCTTTTAAGGCTGCAGCATGGGCAGCACCAATTACTTGGCTTCCTAATTAAAAGGGGGAAGACTACCAGCTGTTTCTGTTCACCTTGTTTTTCTCAGCAATTTGCTGTTCCAGCTCTCTGTTATCCTTCTGAAGTTGAATGACATCTGCAGCTGCCACCTCTCCGTTCTGTTCCACCACAGAATTTTCTGGAGAAGGGAAATGCTCATTGTTCAAGGCCCTCGTCGACTCCTCCAGTTCTAAAACCTATGAAAATAAACAGTGAAGTGGAGAGACATCATGATATCATTTGCAGCCCAAGAACGCTCCCCAGTGAGAAAACCAGACTTCTTTTTGGTTGTCCAGGCAGGACAGAATTGGGGGTCTCCTGCACACCTCCCTCTTTTTCTGGGAAGTCTGACAGAACAGATTTGCAACTGCACTCACAGTTTTCTCATGCTGTCTGGCCAACAGGCACTCCTGTACCTGCAGCTTCAGCTCATCAATTTCCTTTCTTGCTGTTTCCTCCTTCTCCACTGCTTGGCTCTGACTTGCTTCTATGTCCAACTGTAACTGCTGCACCTGCAGCAAGGCAGCTTCGTGGTCTAGGGAAGGAGAGACCAGCTTAGTATCAGTGTTCCACATCAGATGGGAGTTTCTAATCCATTTTGTCTGTCATGAAGACAGAAAGCCAGGGGAGAGACAGAAAGACACAAGAGAGACTGTCCCACTGTTAGTGAACAATAAACAATTTTGAAAATTCTAAGAGATTAAATATGGAAGAGAAATCTAGAAAAATTACTATCTACCAGGCAAGGCCAGAACTAGAGACTGTACTTAAAGCTGTCTGGGATACAGGAGACTCATTTGGTCTAACCTTGACTGAGTTGGTTCAGTTCTTCCTTCTGTTTTAGCAGCAGATCACATTTTTCATCTATCAGCTGGTCTTTCTCCTTTATTAGGGCATTCAGATGTGAAACCTTCAAAGCAGACAAACAATGAACAGAGGTCGTTAAAGATATAAAACCAGGTAGAGGGTGTTGAAAGATTCCAACATCCTTCAGAGGCTCAGCAGGCATCACCTCCACAATGCTGCCCTCAGTAACAAGCACTGAAGTTAATGCTGGAAGAGCTAAACCCCACTTGGCTTCTGTGCCACGATCAGATTGTCGCAGGCATCCATGTGGCAGCTGCAAAAGCCCCTGAGCAAAACAGGAGATGGCCTTAAACCCCTTCTACACAGAGCTGGCCCAGCAAGCACAGATCCACAGCAGTCTCAGAAGAACAAAGAACCCAAAAGATGGGACTAACTCCAGTCAAATTTGCTCAGTTGGCAGTTCCTACCTTAAGCAAACACAAGCTCACGTTATCCACCATTTTTTATACAGGAAGAGCAAAACAAGACTACCTAGAACTGACATTTGGTACTGGATACAAGCTCCTCCCTATGAGGAAATGTACAATTTCACAACTGCTCTGCTCCAGGGGAACCCAGATGTGACACAGGCACCGAAAGGAACAACCCAGAACAAAGAGGTTTCTTTAAAAGAAGCTGCCAGATGTCAGAGGCCCCTGATGGCCGGCGCACTGGGACAGTAACACCTCACAGATTACAGGGCTCTGAAACAGTCTCAAGTTTACCGAGGCAACCACTGCTGTCTCACATGCTGTGGATATGATTCTGATCAATCCTCTTGAACGTTAGGATAAATAAATCCAAACCTAGTCTGCTCTTTGTAAGGTCAGGACGTCTCAAATATGTATTTTAAAACAGTCATTTTTAACCAACCTGCTGTTGTAATTCCTCTCTCTGTTTTCGTGTTTCTTCCAGTGCTTTGGCAATTTCCACACTGACAGTTTCTCTGCTGCTCATCTCATTCTGCAAACCAGAAGTAGTTGAGAGGTTATGTGAGACAACTAAATCAAATCAGTCTCCCATCTTTAACCCCAAATCTATTTGGACTACATTTATGAGTGTTCTGACACACCACAATTTCCAAATGAGTTAGGTTTGTTTTACTGACTGCTGCTCTCTGCATATGCAAGAGCAACACAACTGATGTAAGAACCCAAACAAACCCAATGCTTACAAGATCTTTCAGCTTGAAGTCTCTATTACAAAGAAGTAGCTCCTTGCTACAACAGATCTTTATTCCAACTGTGCATCCAGGAGTAGCTACGGAAAAAATTTCAACCATCTAAAATTACAGTCAAAATTGGATAAACTGTAAACACCCAACTAATTAGTTAACTTTTTGGTTTGAACACCGTGAGTGGAATCTGATGTTGAACCATTCTGTATTCACCACTGCTAACAGGATTTCCAAGCTCTTTGCATGCCTGACAATATGGGAATGTATTATTATTTCTGCCCGTTTAGGCAGACCCAAGCATTCTGGTTCAGAAAAGGATCAGCCCTTTGTAACGCTTCTCAAACACATTTCTGCTGAGTACCAGAGATGATTTACAGCTCCAAGTACCTGCAAGCGTAACGGGCCTCCAAGCACTGAATGTAACCCACTGTGCTGTTTACTGTTCCCCAGCCTCAGCTCTGTCCCAAGCCAACACCAGCACCCAGTTCAGCCCTTACCTTTAGCCTGTTCAGTTCAGACTCCTGTTGTTTTAAAGAACTCTCATATCCTTCTTTGCTTCCCTTGAGGTTTTCATTTTCTTTTTCCAATTGGCTCTGTAAAATAAAGAGTGTTTAAATATGCAGTACAATTATTCTAATGCTTTGTTTAAACTATTAAACACATCTAATGCTTTGCTCATATTTAGTTCCTCAAAGTATGAGATCTTCTATTATAATGCCAGGAGCGCTGAATAAGAACAACAAGCAAGGTCCATAAGCTGTGTTAAAATCATGCTGTGAAGAATGGTGCTCCATACCAGACAGTTTCTGTACTTACAATCCTGTGCTGAGTTGTTGTTTTATCCAATTCCCAAGCTTTTTCAAGAGCAGCAATCTGAGACTCCAGCCCAGTAACCTTCTGATCATACTGATGTTTCTCACTTAAAATCTGTTGCTGCAGTTGATTTCTTTCATCCTCTAGATCAGTTTGCTTAAGAGAAATAAAGAAAAACACACTAATAAAATGGTATTTTGACATTCTGACAAGATCAGACACCATTCCATGAGACACTCAAACTGAGGAACAATATTTCTTTGGCAGCATTGTCATGTACTCACAGACAGGAGTTCAGGAGACAAACAGCAAGAAAACACTTGAGTAACAAAACAGAGAACTGACTGTCTCTGGGGATGCTGAAGACTGATCTTTTAATTGTCAGTGAAACAGGCAGGATACTCACCAGCTTCTGGATCTTCAGATCCTGCTCAGCAGCTGCTTCTTTGCTCTTTTTCAATGTTTCTGTTGCAATCCGTAGTTTCTGTTCCAGTTCTTTATTCTAAAATAACACCATGAATTAAATTCCTTATCCACTGGCATCTATGGTACTAGAAAAAATGTGCATAATACAGAGTGGCCCAGGAGAGGAAGGTAAATGTTAAATCCCTGAAACCACAGAGATGAAAGAGGCTGCCTATTTGACACATGCTGGTTTTAGAAACTCTTCACCACAGCACTACCCAGCAATGCTTGCACTTCAGTTACTTGTTTCTTAGTACAAGGAGGATCTGCACAAAACTTCTACCTTCACCTCTAGGCCCTCCTCCACCCACGAAGGTGGGGAGATGCCCAGAGACACTGATCAATTATTCTCCTTTCAAGACTAAATGTGACTAAATGTGCAGTCTTACCTTTGTCTGGGAGAGAGTGCAGTGAGGGGAGGAGGAACAGGGAATAGAGGATGAAAACAGTGGTAATCTGTAGTGAAATTAAGAACTACTCACCTGTGTTTCCAACCGGTTCACAGCCTCGCTGTGCCGCGTCCTGTCTGTCAGTACCTGCTGCCTGCTCTGCTCCAGCCTCTGCTCAAGAGCAGCTTTCTGAAGATTACATTGAGGTGAAGAACAGGAGGAAGGATGGACAAAGACATAAGTCAGGAGGGTAATTAAAATTTTCCTTTTTATTTCATTAATAAGGTCAAACTAAAATGGGATAGAATGTTTTAGTATCTCTAGAGGGACTTTAAACTGCCTTGAGTTGAGCCAAGCCCTTTTGTCACAGCAACACTGAGGTGATGCGACTGTAGGCAACCTGACCAGGGAAGAGCAAACCTTCCCTTCTCTCCCCAAGATGCAGCTGGGGAAATACTGCTCCAGGCTGATTCTGAGAAGGAACATCAGTGCTTGAGAAAGAGATCAAGAAGCAATGAGAGAAAGGGGATTAACCACTGCTAAGTTTCTGTTTTCAGCTGTTGTTTAACATTTCTGAGGCTAAGGTTTTCACTGTACAACATTCTGTTTGCACACCTATGTGCAAACAGTTCCCCTCCCTGCCGCACTGCCTTTCCAAAGAAAAAGGAAAAGTGTTCACTGTTCTTGTAAGGATTAATCAAAAAACCTCCCAAATTGTTCCACCTCTTGTGGGGATGCTAGAAAGCTGTTATTTTCCTTCTAAGCAGTCAGATGCAGTGCCCAAACAGACAATGCAGAAAGGCCACCACAGACATCTGTGCAGGATCCACACAAACAGGCTCAGTGTAGCCAGCCACATGCTCTGCCCAGCCCAGACAGTGTGCCGAAACACACTGACAGGACAAATGTGCCTGTATGACATCAGCTGCTATTCTTTCCATGGATGAGAAGTAATGTATGACCTAAAAAACCCCAAAACAAACAACTCACTAATATTGTACTTCTAAGCAGCCTATAACTGTGTAATTACCTCTTTGAGCAGCTCCTGTACATGTTCATCTCCTGAGAGATTTCTTTCTAGCTTTTTTTCCAGGGAAGACACCTTTTCCTGCAGCTGTTCAGTAAGTTTGTCTCTCTCAGCAAATTCCAAAGTCATCTGTGAGAATGAGAAATCACAGAATCTTTTTTGTAATGAAGCTTTCAGCTAATCTGTTGTGGTTTGACTTTTGGAAGTGCCATTAGAAAGGAAAGTCCTATTCGAAAAGACAGTATGATCCTAGAACACTTTCTAGATGCCAAACTTCCAACTACACAAAGGTGTACATTACCCAAATGTGCACCTTTACACCAGCAACAGCACATGCATCTGAAAGCACTTCACCTTTTGCTTCTGTTGCTCATATTCCACCTTCAGAGATTCATGCTCCACTTGTAACACTTCCAGTCTCTTCTCATAACCAGAACCAGCCACTCGAGCCTAAACATTTTGAGAAATTACTTACTTTGAAACTTAAATTTCCAACACCATATAACTGATATCTAATCTAACTTCTGCAGACATGGAGCTCTTTGAATCAAATCTCACTTGGCTCAAACTTACATTTTGCAAGTCTACAGAAAGCTGCTGAATGACAGTTTGTAGCTTCTGTTCTCTTAACTCCAGAGCAGTGATCTTATTTTCTGCATTTGTCTCAGCTGTCATTAGTTCATCTCTTCACAGAAAGAGAATAAAAATAAGTGACACACCGTTCCAGAAAAATAATCTTTAGCAGATAGTTCTGCTGCTTATGAAAATGGACTAAGCATCAACAAAATTTTCTTGTCCTAAAACCAGCCACCATCAATCACTGCTTGATTATACATTTTCCACAAAAAGTGACAGTTAAGCATTCAAACTGTGAAAAAAGGAAATAATTTACAAAAAAAGTATTACTATCATTGGCTTGGCATTTACATCCCCATGGCCATAGCAGAGGCAAAAATTCAGTCAACTCACTACATACATAAACTCTTCCAAAGAGACAGAACTGAGCATGAAGTAAAAATACAGGGGAAACACATCCACTGCTCCTCTGAAACACCAGCTCCATACCTCCGAGCCTCCAGCTCCAAGAACTGCTGCTGCAAGTCCTGGAGATCCTTCCTCAGGCTCGAGGACTCGCTCCTCGCCTCCTGCAGCTCCGCTTTAGCGTGGGCCAGCTCTTGAGCACGTGCCTCGAGCTCCTGCTCTGTTCTGCTCAGAGATTCTTCCTTTTTCAAAAGCTGAATATTAGAAGATTATCTTTGGCATTACAGATGACCAGTAACACTGATAAACCTTTTCACTGCAACTTGCCTCACTGAATTAAGTGAGATAATAAACTACATGATATTGTATTCAGTACCTACTGTTAGGATTTTGACACTAACCAAATCTGTGTACAAGCATAAAGGCTAAAAAAATTAATGCAGGACTACCATTAACTTAATAGCCTAGTAAAAATTTTAGGAAATAAAAAGTTTAAAATATTCTTACCATGTGTTTAACTTTGGCAATTTCCTGCTGCTGAAAGCCCTCCAGTTCATCGATTTCATCTCGTTTTTGGAAAAGGTTCAAACTCTGCTCCCTCATTTCTTGTAACTGTGTTTGAAGCAATTTTTTTTCCTGATAAATGAACAAAACCAAAAGAAATCAAAAAATATCTGTATACTCATGTCAAGTCAATGGGAGTTTAGGCAAACTCTCTGGGAAAGAAATCTTGTCTTGCAGCCATACAGCTCCTGATGGTGCTCCATATAGAACTAGAAATCCTTTCAGATTCATGTCACAGTGCAAATTACCAAACTTCAAAAGAATATAAAAAGAAATCTGAATTCATTACAATGCCACCAATGACCATTTAAACTGAACTCTTAAAAATGGACAATGTTCCACCTTACAGAAGGACAACTTGCCCATCACAACCCATTGTTCTTTACTTCCCTGCTCTAAAATAGTTGTAGAAAGACCTCCCCAAGCATTTGGGCTGGTAACAAAAGCAAATGATTTGCCTCTCCCACTAAACAAGGATCAAACAATAAAAAGGGCTGAACAGAGTCAAGTTCTGATAGAGTTGGAAGTGTGCAGGATGGTGTTTGCAAAACACACACAGAGACACACTACACCCCCCGAGAAAAACATCCAAGGTTAATTACCTTTTCAACTTGACCAAGTTTTTCCATCCACTCCTGAACAAGAAAGAGAGAAAGGAGAAAAAAGATATCAAAATCCATTTGTAGACTTTCAAGGACAGCAATTATGGTTAAAAAAAATAAAAAGCATTTTTATTGTTAGCAGATACTAAGCTTTGGGAATGATTAAAATAATAATCAGCAGCAGTACAGTAACAGCCAGTGCTTTAATAGATAAAGGCTGAGGAATCATTCATGCTACCTGAATATATAAGCTTTATGCAAGTAAAATAAATGTCACAACAGGTCTACTGCCATTGAATCTTATCAAAACACAAGCTTAACCCTTCATTAGGAATTTTTGTGGGCTCTTGCTAAAACCAGTCGGAACAGTCCGAGCAGTGACAAGTCCTGCACCATTCCTGGCACTGAGCTCAGCACTCCCTCCTTCCCTTGGTGCTGGCACACTCACACACAGTGCTGAACAATTATCTTAATTAATAGCAACACCTGCTTAAATCACCAGGGTCATGACAGTCACAAGTCCTGCTCAAGCTCTGTTACCTTGTCCTTTTTTTCCAAGGCCAAAGCCATTCCTTCAGCCATCTTGGCTCGACTGGCCTGGTGAGCTTCATTCTGCTCCTGAAACTTCCTCATGGAGGCTATCAACAGAGAACCACCAGCTATATTAAAAACTCATCTTTTAAAATTGCTTCTCACTTTTCTGTAAGTTATTTATAACTTTAAAGAGCTTCTTCTGCAAGTAATTAGCCCCATCTTGACTGCAGCACTAACGCTGTGCCACTCATTCCCTCATGCTGCTTGCACACTGGCCAGGAGCCAAAGCTAACAGCAGACAGGAATACCGCTCCTTGCTGGATTAGCACAAAGCTGTGGGTTTCTAAAAGGTCTTTCCTGCATGTTAACCCCAAATTTGGCAGAAGGAGTATAATAACAACTTTGTTCAACACACTGCTGCTGCTTTTTATGCTGTAAATAAGGTAACAACTACTGTTCTAATTCTTCACAGTACAGAGGTGCACCGTTTGAAAGGAAACCATTAGCACACCTGTACTCCAAACCCCTTTCATTCCAACCACAGCAATTTTCAACTTAACTAAGGAAAAAAAGAAAAATACGTACAATCCTGATGCTTTTCTAATGCATTTTCAAGCTTCTCTTTTATCTTCTGCAGATTTCGGATCTGATCAGCATAATCTTGTGTGAGGAGGGAGAAGAACAGACCAGGAATGGACAGACATTGGGGAAGGACATTTTTAGGGTAACAAAAAAAAAAAGAAAAGAAAGAAAAAAAAAGAAAAAAGGATGAGTGGCAAATGACAATGATTTTCTCAATCAGAAAATCATTCCTGCTGAGGAAAACTTGGGTGACCACAACAATGAACACAAGCAAATAGTTCTGTACTGTCCACAGGGTTGGCACAAACAGAAGGGCCTGTCCCAGGGGTGTCAGTCACACAGACAAGGGCAGAACCAGAGAACAAACAACTGTCCCTCCCTTTTTACTTCATCCCAGAACAGTGATATATTTAACTCTGTTCAGGAAAGGGGTCTGGCACTGGAGAGTGCAAGGAAGGGTTTATTCATGGCCATTGCATCCATTTGCTCATTGTTCCAGTCCTACAGCACTGCCCTCACCCTCACTCAGCAGAACTGACATGGGAGGCAGGGAGTAAAAACCAAAACAAAGTATACACACACTCTGGAGAAGTTCCTGTATGATGGAAAAGAGGATTTACTCAGTGGGTGGTTGCCTGCATGAGACTCCTGATACTCAAGAGCCTCCCTCTCTTGCGTTAAGCCCCAGCCAGCACTTCTAAGTTTACCTTGTGCAAGCAGATGAGCACTTGGGCATTTCAAATTCAATGTGAAATAATTTTTGAATCCTATATTTTCTTGAACTGAACAGAAGCCTGATAGATTACAGCCAGATCAGAATTATTTTAATTTATTCTGGAGACTTTTCTTCATTTTCCAAGGCCTCCCATGAGCTTCGGGAAGCAGCAGTGTAACACAGTTCAGCCTGGTCTCTGCTCCCCTCCCTACAACAGGGATGGAGAGCAGTGATAGCCTTCACTACAGCTTTACAAGGAATTAGAAAGAAAAAAGCCTCAGGACTGTTTTACGTTGAATTCTTTGTTTTTTCTTAATTTCCAAGCTCAGTTCTTTAAGGATGGCACTGTGTTACTGTAACATCAGAAAGCTCAGACCCTATAAGAAACAAACCATTACACACAAGTGGGGACAGACGCTGTTTGAAACACGGGACAGAAAGCTATCCCAGCTGTTCCAAGGAATCACATAAATGTATTGTTGAAATCAGCAAAGAGCCAGTCGCCCTTATAAAAAAATAATGATGCTGGATGCTCCCTCCCTTGTTGTCAATCAACAGGGTTGCTACAAAACAATTTTCAAAAGACCCTAACCCCATGTATTTTTAAAACCTTAAACCATGTAAATTTAAAGGAAAACATTTCCTAAAGTAACAAGTTTTATATGTATCAGGGCACATACCAGATAGCTTCACCTCCAGTTTTCTTATTTGTTCATTTCTTCTGAACAACTGGGATGAAAGATCCTCTCTGGAGCTGCTTCCATCAGAAGCCTTGGGAGAAAAGCAACACTCTGTAACTTACAAAATTTAGAAAAAGCGATCCTTCCATACACAAAGTCTGGGATAATAACCACTCTCCTGCCTAGGAATAGCACTTGTTTTTCACATAAAGGGAAAAACTGTATTAGCACAGCAGAATGTGTAAGAAGTGCTGAAGGAGAAAACCAGCAAGGGCTTGACAGTGCCAGGCTACCTGCTCCCCAGAGCACAACGCTTGGGAAGGAGCTGGGGCTGGGAACTGTTTGTCCAAACTGTCACTGAGGAGATGGGGGAACGGAACGACTGAGGGGGAGGAAATCGGGCTCTACAGCACAGGCACCAGGAAAGGTCAAAGCAGAAGTCATGAAAATCAAAGTAATTAGAAAAGAAGCAGTAATGCTTTTCAGGTGGGATAAGCTCGCTGGAGCCCTGATGCAGCAATCTGTCCATGCAAAATCTGCTGCATAACTGACTTATGAGTCTTCTTGTGGTTTTTGCTCCATAAAAATCAATAGCAAGAGCAGTTAAATGAATATTGATAAAAAAACTAATTCTTGGAGGTTTTCTGAAAACCACTCAAGACTTCAGCCACTGCCATTATTTGTTTTCTGTTCTCCAAACTTGCAAGATGGTAAACAGAATTTCTACATGAGAATTTCCCAAGTTCTTAAAAAAAACCCTCAGAAAAACACAAGACTAATATATTTCCACTATAAAATATATTTAAACATTAGGAGCTCCAAGTTTCTGCTTAACAGAACTGAAATTTCAGCTGAGCTTCCGAAAAAATTATTTAAAACTGAGCTGTGTAAATAACTTCTTCACTCTGCAGACAACAGAGACTTGCTGCTGGCTCTGCAGTGGGTCCTGCTAGCTCCAGCAGTGGGGTGACACTGCCTTAATCCAGGCTTTCAAAAATGTGACAGCCAGCCATCCAGGGCAGAAATGCCAGAGCATTCCAGGGTTTCATTTAACCCATACGCTCCTGGAATTTTACCAGTTGTTTAAACAATGTTTTATAATGAAAGAGAGGAACTACAATAGTTTCGAGTGCAACAACACTGCACAGCCGTTTTCGGCAATGTCTCAGGTAGGAAGAGTACCAGGAAGCCAAGAGGTAAAATGAAAACTGGCCAGCACCTAGCTGGCTTTTCTAATGACAGAGAAGCTGTGGGTGTCCCATCCCTGGACGTGTTCCAGGCCAGGTGGGACAGGACTTGGAGCAACCTGGTCTAGTGGAAGGTGTCCCTGCCCAGGGCAGGGGTGGACGAGCTTTAAGGTCATCGCCAACCCAAACCATTCTAGGATTCTCTGCTTCAGTAATTAATTTTACTAACAGGTATCTTACCTGTAACTACAGCTTTATTCAATACTTTACGTCTATTTATCAATGTTTTGTATTGAAACAGCTCTGTAAGTCATGTTTACATGGGAATGGAAGCCTCCTGGCAACTACCATGTTTAACAAACGTTTTCTCTTCAATATTTAAGTTCACTCAAGCTAATGATACATTTATGCATTAAGATATACACTTACAAAGACACTACCGCACATATTCAAATCACACACTACACTTAAAATGGTTGTCTGCAAAACCGTAATAAAAACGCTGTCAGAGAAATCAGATTTCAAAACAAGGTGTAACTCACAAAGTCGTCTCCAGAGTCTGCTCCCACAGACGTGATCGATTCCTTACTGACAGACCTGGGGATGCGGGCGGCTCCTCCGGGCCTGGGAGCAACCGCTGCCTCCTCTGCGATCTTCTTCTTCAATTTGGCAAACATTTTACTGCTCTACAGCCTTGAAATATCCAAGTCCTTTGGAATGCCACGACCTCCAGCAGTTTAATACACTAACACACTGTCTAAAGCTTCCAAATGCTGAGACTTAATGCTGAGCCTCATCCACTGGTTTACTGCATTTCTGGTGCCATTAAAGCCCTCAAGGCCTGGCAGTACCTGCAAATCAAACAGAAATGGGTTCCACACTAAAAAATCCCACCCGCATGAATCATTTAAAGGTAACAGAAATCCTTTTAACATCGCATCTGTTACAACACGTTAAAAAATCGGGTTTCCCGGAGCAGAATCCGTTGAAGTCCCAAACCAACGGCCCCAAACGGCGGCGGGTCAGGGGGAGCGGGCGGGTCCCCTCAGCCCGGCCCCCACCCACACGCGAGGGAGGCCCGGCCCGGCCCGGCCCGGCCCGCGGCGGCCGCTCTGCCCCGAGGCACCGAGAGCCCGTCACCGCGGCTCCCCTGCGGCCCCGGCCCGGCCGCCCCCTGCTCTCCCGGTCCTCCGGCCCCTCGCTCCTCACCGCCCATGCCCGGCCGGGCCT
>VZTE01004704.1:878985-917260 GCA_013397775.1 Eulacestoma nigropectus
CCCGCTCCTCCCTCCGAGCCAGCTCCGCCCCCGGTCCCGCTCCTCCCTCCGAGCCAGCTCCGCCTTCAGCCCCGCTCCTCCCTCCGAGCCGGCTCCGCCTTCAGCCCCGCTCCTCCCTCCGAGCTCCCTCCGAGCCGGCTCCGCCTTCAGCCCCGCTCCTCCCTCGGCCCCGCTCTTCCCTCCCAGCCAGCTCCTCCCCCGCCCCTCCCTCACCCCGCTCCTCCCTCCCGCTGTCCCACCCCGGAGCGGACCAGGCGCCTCGCTAGGAGCATTTACCACAGTTTATTGACAGCTCGGTCCGCCGGCGGGGCCGGGGCGGCGGCGGCCGGGACAGGGACAGCGAGCGGCTCGGACACGGCACAACCGCGAACACCGGGCGGGAGCGGCCCCGGCGCGGCGGGGACAAAAGCGAACGGAAATCTGCTCCAAAGTCTCTGGAAAGGCTGGAAAGGCGGTGACGAGCAGGACGCTGGCGCTCGGTCTGCGGTACCCGCCCGGACCGGGTGCGTCCGCTCCGGCGGGGACAAACGGCAGGGCCCCGGTCCATCTCTGCTTCTCCCCGCAGTGTCCAGCAGTAACACAAACGCGCTTCTTCCCTCCCCGAACAACGGCAGAGTCGCTTCTGGCATCACACTGCTTTGGCGATTACAGATCCCTTGCAAAAAAGTCCATTTGCTCCAAAAAAAGTTTATTTATATATCTCTATATATTTTAAGGAAAATATCCGTTTTTACCAAAATACGATATACAGGCACACAGCTGTAAAATAACTTTAAACCAATTCACTATAAAATTACTTTTGGTAATAAATAATTTGATTCTCAGAGAGGCAAAACGCTCCCTGTACCTCTGCAGCTGGGCTGCCCGAGGCACGGTCCCTCTGCATTCCCAGAACGCTCCCAAACGCTCCCACCTGCGCTCCCCTCGTCCTTCTCGCTGGGCCTTGCCCAGGGCAGAAGCAACTTGTGCTTTTCAGCCTGCATGAGGCAGAATCCTGCTCCCAACAAACCAGTTCAACGGCAGAATGATAATAAACACGTGCCAAAAGCAATCTGTGAAGTGAAGGGGGCAGATCCTCCCAGCAGGGTTTATTCTGGAAGGAGCAGCTGCTGGGATGGGGCTGGTGAGACCTGCTCTGCTCTGGGGCTCCTGCAGGCCAGCGAGCTGTGCTGGGGTCTGCTCCCAACAGGAATGAAAGCTGGAACAAAACATCTATGCGTGCATCTAGGCAGAATTCAGAGACAGTCCTTAACCTCAAAAAGATCTGTCAGACTCAAAAATCCCAGACTAACTCTCCTCAGTCTTGGCATAGTAATGGTTTAGACGGGAAAATAAAAAGTGGCTGTCACTCCTAAATCTAAAGCAGTTACATGTGTCCTCTGCTCTATTAGTGGACACCCAGATCTTCAAAGCACCTGAATATATTTGGTCACAGAACAGTATTGCTCTAAAAGTCCAACGTTAAAATCGTAAGAGAGCCCCTTCGGGAGTGTATAATCTGCTCTGAAGAGCTTTGCCCTGGCCGCTGTGCCCAGTCTGACCTTACGAGGCGCACAGAGCAGTTTTCAGCTCTCTGTATTAGATTTTTTCCCTTGTTCATACAACTGTTCCTGCCTGCAGAGCTCCCTCAGCCCCAGGAGCAGCCACAGCCACCACAGACCAGCCACCAACACCAGCAGGACTGAGGCTCGGCTGCTGCTGCACCACTGAGCTGCACTCCAACAGTTACTGAGGAATTGAACACAGGTAAAGCTTTTACAAAAGAAACCTCAAGACAAAACAGTTGTTCAGACAGATTCCAAGATTTTTAGCTTTCGGGAAGGAGCAGACTTGCGGCACAGCATGGTTACAGGACATGGGAGGCGGTGAGGCAGGGGAGGTGCTTCCTAACTCATGCCAGGGATGGGCTATGGAGCAGCACTTCCATCCCATCCTTACGGGAGAAGCCTGACCAGAGCTACTCAAATCGTAGCTTTTGAAGATGATTAATTGAAGCCAAATTTCCTGTTACCCCCATCTATTTCCTATGATCCTTTAAATATATCTCTGCACATCTCCCTGGGGAACAGTCTTGAGGGGTTTAGTCAGTCATGACTTGACAGACATTATTTTGATGAACTACTCAGAGAAATGTCTTGAAACTTTTCAAGAAAGCACTCCAGGGAGCAAGTCCTGTTTGCACAGCTCATGGAAGTTAGTGCTCCATTTAGCTTGTGCACAAAGCAAAATGACACATCACATCCCAAGAGGAATTAAAAAACAGAGCATTAAAGACTCATAACCCTGCATTGCCCTATCACTGTTATTTTGAGAAGTCTAAGGGAGAAAAAAGGCAACAGCAGTAACTCTGGCGAGATGTTCCAAAGCCATTTTGAGCAGGAGCACAAACCTACTGTGGGAGCAGGATTCATCTGAGCACACCACATGCAGGGAGTAGGGAGCCAGGCAGGAGCAGTCCTGTAAGGACACAGCTGGTCCAGTTCACCTTGTCCTCTCAATGTATTACATGCAGAATTTACCCCTTTAATTTGGCATTGCCTGGTGCTGGCAAGTCTTCTCCATTAATACAAGCAATAAAGATACATGGAGAAAGGGAGAGCGAGACAAGAGGGAAGGCATCAGGCCTGAGAAGAAAAGGATTTGTTCTCTTCTCACTTAAAAATGGTTCAGTCTTCGCTTCCACACTGAGGACTGAGAGATACAGAAACCAGATTTTCTTCAGTACACACAAGCATACACCGAGAGGTACCTACGACCATAGCACAGAGCACACAGTAGCACAAGTTTAGAATGACTTAGTTCAAACAAGACAAGCTTTTACTTGGAGGGGAAAACATCAACATTTTCATCTTGAATGCAGTTCTTTGGGTGGAAAGGGAGGGGCTGGCTCAAAATCCAAGACCAGACACTCATCCTAGCTATAGCTAGAGCAGACAGAGGGTATGAGCCCTCTGCTTCCACAGTACAATTCCATACTCCTCCCAACACAACAGAAGTGAAATCTTTATCTTTGAACGTCCCAGCACTGGACCTTCTAACAAAGACCAGCAGGTAAGAGGAGAATTGGGAACCTCAAGAATTAATTTTTGACTTGGACAGTCATTGCTGTTAAGTTCAACTTCTGAACTAATTTTCAAGGCCTATATTCTCCTCCTACATTCCAGCTTCTTCAGGGCGTTTTGTATTTTAAAAAGTGCATTCTTCTCTGATGAGATCTACCTTGGCAAAAAGCAAACAGAACTTCCTCGAAGGGCTGCAAATGGCAGAAGCCTCTCAGGTCACAAGCAAGGACTCCCCACTTCAGCCTGGCTAAACAAAGGTAAGGAAGACCAAGGCTTTCCCAGTCAGTTCACAAGCAATGTCCCAGAGGTTCACCAGCCCACACGAGTGGAATCATCATCATCACTCCTATGCCTGGAAACAGCAATACTCTCTTCTTTTCCACAGAGATGGAACCAAAATGAGAATAACTTCATCAAAGCAAAAGCTAAAGCAAAGCAAAAGCATTTGGTTGGACGGCAGTGAGCTGGGGAAAACTCTATTCTCTTTTTCTGTGCAAGCTGAACACTGCTGGTAGAGGAACAGCAGGCAGGGCAACAGATAACCTGCCTCTCACTTGCTGCTGCATTAAAAGCTTCCTGCATCTTTAGCCTCCACATACAATCCCACGTTTTAGCAACTGGGGACCTCCTACCAGGCAGAAAGGCAGGGATCAGCTTCACAGTAAATACATGGATCTTATGACTGTAATACATACAGGGGTACCCATTCCCCTGGCTAACTAAGGGCTCCTGTACCTGGAATCAGTTATTAATTACTTCAAGGCCCAAGGGTAAGTCCCTGGAAACAGCAAATTACAGTGGCAGAAGAGCCATAACCTTTACTACAACCAAAAATGATCTGCAGCACCTTGTGGAATCCACCCAACATGGCATATGTGTGTATATATAAATTTTGTATATAGACATTGTAGTGGTTCATTCTTTTAATACATATACAAGTACCTGTACATATATACATATTTACAATTTACACCAGCCAGTAGATGCATGTGTACTGGACATACACACACAAACGCCGAGCACACACATGCACACACACAAACACGCACTCCATAGAACAGACTCCACAGCCCAGGAAATGAAGTCCTGCCAGAGTCCAAACAGCAGCACCAAGGGGGGTGGGTCTCAATGTACCAGCTTCAAGACTGCTTAGGACAAACACGTGCATTCACAGGATTTTGTACACTTGGGAAATAAAGAATGGATGGTGCAAGCTTCAGCCCAGCTACAAAGAACCTTCATGCAAACTCCCCAGCTACACTGCAGCTGTTCCTGCTGTTCCACACTGTGCTCCCTCAGCAGAATGGATCCACCAGTGCTGTTCTGGCTGACCAGATCACAACCCTGGGTGATGCTCTGCACCCAGGACTGCCATGACACTAGGGCAGTCACCAAATTCTGCACTGTTTCTGCCTAAGCACAGAGGCATGGCTGGGGTTCAACAAAAAGCACTGATTGGACTTGTCCTCTCGCTTCTTTTCTAGCAGCCCATGGAACAGTGACAACTGACTTTTTCATTTAACAGTTTAAAGTACCTCCATTCCCTCGTCCTTGCTCACCCTGCACTGCCAGGAGCTGCCAGAGCTCCTCTAGCTCTGCAGGGCAGGCAGTGCAGTCCCAAATGAGCCAGCCAGCACCCTTCCCAGCAGCCACCAACAGCCTTCTCCAGCCAGCCCCTTCCCAAAGGCCACTGTCCTCCTGCAGACACCCGCACTGAGCTCATGGGCTGGGGAGCCGATGGTGCTGACACAGTTACAGCCCCTCGGTGCTCCTGGTTCCAGGGCAGGACTGAGCCATGGGGGGGACATGCAAAACATCCAGGGGGTTATGGCAGCTCCCGCTTGGTTTCACCTGCAAGGGGAACATCAGCACCTCTCCCGGGGCACAGGGCTGTGGCACAGCGGGGTCAGACACACGAGTGACAGGAGGGGCTTGTACAGCACTGTACAGGACGTCCTCTCAGCTCCTGTCAGGGAGTGGTCATGCTGTGGGAGCCACACATTCCATCCACACACGGAAAGGAGGGGTAACACCTGCTGGAAATGCTGGAATTTCTAGTACCTCAAACTGAAGAATGCCCCCTCCTCCTGCGGCAGCAGCACAAATGGCAGGATGCCCCACTTGACAGTGAGAGGTGGGGGCCGACTTTCAGGGTTTGCAGTTTGTTCACCTATTGACCACCTGCCCAACCAGGTCCTTGGCCAGCAGTACACAGTTCATACAGAAAACTGCTGCGTCAAACCTATAGGGAGCATTAAGTATCTTTACAAATTCACTTCAAAGCACTGCTCCAAATGCAACTTAATTGTCCACAGTTTTGTCTCCTCACTTGCCTAAGACTGAAAAAATATATTTGTTATGAAGGAATCTGTGTTATTGCTATTGTTGGTTTGCACTGTGTGGTTCCATCTTTACCATTTCAAATCCAAACTCTTTGGGGATAAAATATTGGTTTTTCTGTTGATTTTTTTCTTTCCAATTCCTTAAAATTGTATAAAAATAAAGGATTTCCACAAATGTGGGCTAAAGGTAACCAATAATACTTCTATGCTTAGGATCAGCGGTTGGAAATGTGGTTGACAGCCACAAGACCAGAAATAAACCTCTAGTGATTCTTTAGTTTAACATTTAAAAGACATGAAAACTTCTGCTTATAAAATTGACCCCATACAGAATGGAACAGCTCAACTAGCAGCTGTTTATTATTACTTTTTAAAATAATGGTCCTAAATTTAAAAATAAAATCAAGTACTTCCTTTTATGATTTTCACATTATAAAACTGCACCATTCAAAATCTGTGGCCAGGGAATCCCCTTTGCAGTAAGACAGTTTCTTTTAATAGTCATCGAGTGTGTTTTCCAGGAAAACATTCCTAACATCCAGTATGGAAGCCAGCTCCAAAATGTGCTTTTGGAGGTGAGGGTTCTCCACCGTTTCATCTCTTGGCAGCTGAGGATAAGATTCGGGATAATTTCGAGTCTCCTGCTAGATGACAGTGAAAACAAAGAGAATCAGACACTCATTTCTTTCACACCCTCTAGGAAGAAGACTGCAAAAGGCCAATTTCACCCTAATCTGTTCAGTATGGCACAGAGAGAGAAAATATTCTAGAATTTTCAGTTTTCTCTTTCCAATGACTCAGAGATGGTCACAGTGGCAATACAAATGCCTGTTCATCTGAGATAGTTATTGGTATGTTCACTGAGGCTTTGCAGAAAAAAAAAAAGAAACCACTAAAAAAGACAAAAAAATATTCACCTGTACTTACCTACTAGGCTGGAGTTCATTTCTTGAAATTACAGACATGTATGCATCTCCAGTGGGGAGATTCATCTCATCCTAAAACAAATATCTAAGACACTAGGGGCAAATCTCTCTCCACTAACACAGACCTACTTCTTTTCCCTGATATCAGAGCAGCCCAGGTAGCTGACTTAGGCTTGGAGAGCTGCTCGATGTCTGCAGTTCCACAAATGAATACTGCACCTTTCAGTGCTCCACTCCCATTTTTCCCTGCAGTGTTTAAAATGGAGCAGGCAGCTTTTATGCCAACACTCACATAAAATGGTGCAGATCCAGAAGCAGACTTCTCTGTTGGCACAGCTTTAACCAACAGGGAGACAAAATACCATCTTCCTATTTAGTGTATTCATCTACACTTCAAAGACTTTTCAAAACCCATTCACATGAACACATTCCAGAAATAATGACCCACTCCTCCCCACTTCCTCTTAAATTCTTGTTCTATACCTTTTTTGCTTGTGTAGAAATAATAATCTTAAGTTATTAAGAGGAATTTTTCTAGCAGACAGGGCTGTCCAGAGTGACATAATTGAACTGGAGCGTGCCTGCTGCATTATGTGCAGGACTGAGGCTCCTGCAAGTCAAAGGCTTCGTGCCTTTGGAGAGACACAAAGGCGCAGCCTCAGTGCAAGCTGCAGGAACAGCATGTGAGCATCAAACCTTTCTGAGGTCACAGGGACCTGCTCAGCCCTTGAACCCTCCCACCTGAGCCAGGGCAGTTCTACAGATGCTGGCCTGGAGTTCCCACAAAGGCACACACATCCCTGCGTACCCGGAAGATTTTGTGCATCCTCATAGTAGCCGAACAGAAGATAAATCTTGTGAGAAGCAAGCGAAGAAATTCATCCCCAAAAAACTGAAGAAAGGACTGATCTGTACAGAAGGCAAAGAAAGCTCAGTTTAGAAAGGCTCCAAACTCCCCGAAAGGCTCAGCTGTGCCTGGCCAGGCCGTACCTATGGATCGGGAGTGGGTCAGCAGCTGGGCAATGTCCCGGTTGATTTTTCTGAGGTAATCCTGACACTTCTCCCACAGTCCTCGGCGCATGCTTGATAATCCAGAGACAAACAGGAATGCCATTAACGGATTGTTCAGAAAGAGCGTGAAGAGGCTACCCCGCTGAGACTGATCTAAAAGGAAAAATAAATCAATAGACAAAGGGATGCATTTGGCACACGAAACAGAAACGCTGTCCCTGCCACAGAATGAAGTCGCTCACCTGCTAAATTCCGTCACAGAGGAGCTACTCCTGTGTGTTAGTTACACCTTCTCTCGTGCAGACCTGATCAATGACTGGCAATAAAGGCTTGCCAGAGATGTGCCTAACACCAAGACACCTTAACTGACTCTGCTCCCTTTCTGGGAGCAATAAAGCTGCCCAGAGTTGTACTAACCACCCTCACCCCACGCTGGGCTGGCCACTTCCTCAGTCTCCATGTAGGAGAGCCTTTGCTCCTAGAACTTGTTGGAGCCATCTGTAGAAATATCATCAGCGTTGGAACAAAATATTTACCACATACAGTAACTAAACTTTATCATACTACTTCGGGGACTGTTAAGCTGATTTAAGGGTTACACAGTAGTGAAAAGCTGTTTTTTCCTGAGGAATCTAAGTTCTGTTGGGGATAGATACATGATGCAACTGCAGCTTGTTGGGAAATGCAATACTGCACATACCTTGTAATGCTTTTGGATATGCTGTTGGAGAAAGCAAGCACACCAAAGGTTGTCCAAATAAGTTTGTGAAATTCTGTAACAGATAAGAATTTTGAAGTATTGATGGTCACTTTGCTTGCCTTGAATATTCAGCAAGTCAAGGGTACAAATCATACTAATGACAGAAGACACTAATGCACCTCACACAGCTCAGTATTGGCAATGAGCCTGACAAGTTCACTTACTCAGATCACAGCATAGAAAGAATATAACCAACTACATTTTAAAACAATTACAATTCTCTCGTTTCATTGCTACTGATGGCAGACACTAATTTCAGGGAAATATAGCTTTCAGTAGTAACACATTACTTGAAAAAAAAAACAACTCATGTTCTGCAGTAAAAGTGAAAGCAATTAGGTTTAGCATCTTCCCTCAAAATTAACTGAACTGCTCAGTTAAAACCGTTTCTTTTCCCTTTTCTTTCTAGCAGGAGGAGCTATGTCTCATGAAACAGGAGGGCCCACCCAGAAGAGAGAAGTTTTAAAGTAAGTTTCCCTTAAAGCAAGTATGTCACAACCTTAACGTCTGCTGTCCTGAACCCTCATTTTACAACACTCATTTCACGCCCCTTTCACCAGCACCTTAAATATTGCCCAAGTGTCCAATTGCACATGAATTTCTCCAAAACCTGAAACACCACCATTGTCCAGTTTCACCAATATTAACCTGGTAACAGTCCTACTGTGTTATCTCTCTGGTGGTAAACAATTATCACAAAGGGAAAAAAGACAAAAATCATGAACACAACCTCATTAGCTGTCACCAGAACAGCTTTCTTAAAACTGAAGGCTTGCAAAGCTATAGAAAATGTGATTGTGTCTGCATCCTCTCAGACCACAAACTCAAACCACGCCTCCAGAGCATGAGTGCCACACACATCTGCAGATTAGATTCTTAAAACTGCAGCTTATAAGTGTAAGACATACAACACCAGAAGTATTTGCTCATGTAGAATCCTCAAAAAGTTAGTTTTTTAATTCCTTTTTGGCCTCTGCATAATTCAAATGAACTTTACCTTTCAGGCAGTATATTTCAGTTACATTAGTTTTACAGAATTAATTTGATCTAAATCTGCTAAATACTAGAGACAGAAATCTAGTCTAATCAAAATAAAACATTTCCCATCTCTGACAGAGTGCTGAGTAGTGCTAAAAACCATTCTAGTTCATTAGGAGCCCAGGGAAGACTGATAATGCTGGATACTAAGGTTTGGTCTCTAAGGAAGAAACAAAGACAATTCCCTTGCAGACAGTAACTATAGGCCAGCCCAGGAATTGGTGAAAGAAACGTCTCAAACTCCAGGAGTCACCCCAGACACTGCTGGTTTGAGTTGTACACACACTTGCAAGGTTTTACCTTCTCAAGTAACTCGTATGCTCAGTACCATGAGCAGACTGACATGTTTAATTAACTCCATCCTGTGTCAGTTACAGACCAAAGCAGACATGCCACCAGTGAGAACAACCCTGCAGTCCAACAGCCAAGAGCACCCCTGGGTCACTTGCGGGTCTCAAGGCACTGCCTGAGAGCACTGTGGACTCTGCCCCAGCAGAGGTTAAGCCAGGAAAACCTGCCCTGCAGTCCAGATGTCAACAGCAGGTCTGGATATGGAATGCCCTACCCTTCAGTGCATGGACAACTCCAAAAAGGATAAACCCCATTTTGTTTCAAAATTGACTGGTTTTTTACTTGAATGTTAAAGTTTTCCAGCAGAAGTGTTTCTGATTTTTACAATGCATGTCATGTAGATCTCTTTCCAAGAAAGAACTGCCCATGACCTCCAAAAGAAATCACTTCACATTTAAGCTTTGCTAAGCTAAGTATTTATACCATATCACTGACAAAGGCCTTGCACTCTCACTGGCTGGAGGTTTTGGTTTGGTTTGGTTTGGTTTGGTTTGAAGACTTTGCGTTTGACCATGATCCATGATCCTAGACAACCATAGCTACAGGAAGATATTGATTCAAAAATATTATTTCATCCACATATGCAGTGGTAACCTTCAAGAACACACAGCCATCTATATTTAAATGGAAGTGTTAAAAAAAAAAAGTCACGGCTTTCAGTAGATATGCTCGATTTGCAGTTATCTTCCACTTTCAGCTAAATATACAGGAGAGGAAGCTGTTCAAGTGCCGCTGATTTGACAAACTGGCAAGTCACTTCCTGGCAGGACTTACTTTCAGTCATCACCATTTAAGTCCTCCAGAGAGAGGGAGAGGACGGGGATGCGTGCAGGAGAGCAGGAACGGGCTGCAGAAAAAGATGTGTGAGCAGTTGCTGTTCCTGCCGGTACTGCTGGCTGTGACATTTAAATGTCAGGATAGCTCCTGTCCTATCAAGAAAGATCAGAGCAGCCACGTAGAAAAAAAGTCAGTATTGACTTCAGTTCCTCACACGGTCGCACAGAACCTCTTTGTTCGTGCCAGCACTTGAGCCTCCAGACGCCTCCCAGCCCACCCGGGGACAGTGACAGCACAGCCCCAGCAGGGCACTCTGGGGACAAGGACCCCAGCACAACGACAGGCAGGAGTGTACAAGGGCTGGAAAACACTGACCTGCAGAGCTCTGCCACGTACCTTCAGTGGAAAACAAAACAAGACACCTAAACCAGTCCCCTCACACGTCTGCCTATGTTCAGTGGCAAGAGATGGGGAAGGTGAATGTCACTTCTGAAATGCTGGACAAATTTCTTTTTAGGTTCCTCGTAATTGTGCCCACACTGTTGTGATCTGGGTCAGTGCTCCTAGCAGCCACTTCTATAATCCTGTCCTGAAATACTTCCAAAGCTCACATTTCTGTGCTCCTTCTATACAGGCAGAGCTGGATGCTCTCCACCAGCTGTGCTGAACAGACTGGTGGGTTTTACACCCCTGTCAGCTCACTGCAGAACAAGGAAAAGAAACTCAAGGTTTCAGAGTTGCTTACTGTCAAAATCTAAAGAAAGTTTAATTATCAAATTTAAACGTAATACAAAAAGCAAATTCTACTGTAAACACTTGACATTGTTCTCACAATACCTACAAATCTACGTGTGGAAATCCATTGCCCCAAACAGGTCCTTTGCTCTAAGCTTTCCACAGAACCCCAGTCTGTCCAGAGCTGGAATCCCTTGCTCTCTTACAGAGCTGATCCACTTGACATCTTTTAACAATTCTATTAGAGAGGAAGGGGGTAAAAAAAACAAAACCAAACCAAAAACAAGCCACACTTTTTCCCCTGAAACAAAACCAGTCCCCCTGATGTTATACTGGAATGCATATCAGGAAAGAGCAGAGGGAAATAAATCCCTTCCAAATGCTCACTTTCTCAGAAAAACAAGTAAATCATTCCAGTTGTGTTTCCCTCCATTTAAATGGGGAATTCAAGAAAAAACAGATTTGCTCTGAAACCCAGTGTGGTTAACTTAAATAAAGTGGTGTTTAAAAAGCCCTCTGAGATATGTTACACTACAACAAACCAAAGACCCAACAGGGAGGCCAGATCATTATCTGGCTGTCAGGCAGAAGTTCCCTGGCTCAATACAGAACTACCCTGAATCACACTGACCACTGATTTAGTACCTCTCCTTGGCCAACACATGCCTTCAAAACAAACAGCACAGCCTGTGGACACTGAACAAGGCACAGGTTCCTCTGGCCACTAGACGTCCCTGTTCCTCCTCCAAAACACAGCTGTGGATGTTCCTTTCCCTCACTGCACATAATGGAGCTATAAAAAGGAACACAGAAGAAGTGGCACTTTCCCCAGATATAGCACATTCTTATTATCCCATCATGAATGAAATAAATGTGTAATGCTCTCCACATTCAACTGGCCACCACGAGTGCAATGCCTGCTTCTGTATTACCCGAATTGCAGACTCCCAGAGGTGATTTGGCATGGAGCAATTCTACTTTAAGTCCAGAGCACCCTAGGAAGGAGGCTCAGTGTCCAAGCAAACACCACTCTACAGTAACACTGGATGCTAATTTGAGGCTTGTTACTTCCTTGGTTCAGACACTTTTCAGACACAGACACCCCGTGTTTTTTAAGATCAGGCTCAATGCTTTGAGTCCTTTCTGTTGCTTAAAAGCAACTGAATGTTGGATGACTGGAAAAAAGAAAAGCACATTAGTTATCTCCCTCCCCCACGCACACATACCAAGATTTGTCTTTGGTATAAAACAAAAATAAACCTCCCACCAGAGACCTTGGAAATCTTGAACCTTTTTTCCCTCCAGGAGGATTTATTACTTTCCAATGAGCGGCTGTTCATGTGCTTCTCCTTCTTGTTCCTATTCATAGGGTCAGATCCTGACTAGCATGCACAACCTCAAAAGAAAAGAAAGACTGAATACAAACTGTTTAAAAAAATAGCCTGTTAAAAGTGTAAGCTAACTAGGGGTTGGCACTGTATCCTACCATAGGAGGAGCTGCCTCCAGGGGCCTTACCTTGTAGGCGACGCTGTTGGAAGAGTCCACGATGATGAACAGAGGTTTTCTGGTGAAAGGGTAGAGATCTCCAGGGTGAAGGCTGCAAAGAGAAAGGGACAGCTCAGAGCACCACAACTGCTGCACAGCTCCTACACTGCAAGTGTCTCAGACACACAGCTGCCCACAGCCAGATAAAAAGCAGACAGTTCCCCATGCCCCGGTCCCCAGATTAATCCTCAGAGAGCATCAGAACAACTATTGTCTATATCTGTCTATAATATGGGTTGTGGGACTTCTTATTAGTTCAGGAGATGTTTAACTCCTTGAGAAGTCATCCATCACTGATCTGAAGTGTGCCAGTAATTAAGAACTTATGTCACACAAGTAAAGTTGAAGTGTTCAAACAATCATTTAAAGTTGCGTAAGTTGCACATTCATGTCTCAGTGTTCAAGCCAATCTCCATTACGACGTCCTGCACGGAGCAGTTTGAATTCCAGAGGTGTTGATGCATTTTTCTCTGTTAAAGACAAACTCTTGTGGATTTGCAGGTGTGCACCATGACACTCACCAGTGCATCTCCTTGTAGGACTGGTTGCGTTTGTGGATCGCGTCCCCATTGATAATGTCCCGGTTACTGTTGGTCAGCACACCCCCAAAATCGTACGGACCTTCACGTGGAAAAAGGAAGCCAAAATCAGCAGGGGCAACTCACCTCTGCTAGACATTGAATGACTACATGGAAGGGAGGAAGCAACAACAAATCCCAGAAAACTAAGGGAATCTGAACTACTGCAGTTGTAAGGAGGGGAGAGAGGAATGTGGAGACCTCACTAACTATATATTCCTTTTCATGCTTTTTTAGCAATTTCTGCATTTATCAAATAGAAACAAGGAACGCAACTTCATAACTTTTAATTTAATTATTCACTATTTATCCACAAACATAATGCAAAAAATCCAAATACTGGCTCTTGTCACACTATAGAGAAAAAAGATTAAAACCCATTACACATCTGATACAGGAAAATCAATATCTTTGTAAAATTACTGTATGAGTTTGCATATTCCAGATTCAGAATTTGGTAAAAAAATAAGACTAAATGAATCAAAAATATCAGAAATACTACTGTCATTTGCAGTTCTAACACTGCAAAGGGGAGAAGAGAGAACTCAGAGAATGACAAAAGGACAAAACAGCTTTAACCAGATTTAAAATCTGCAGCAAAGGTTTGTATTTCAAGATTTCAAAGTCAGAATTCACAATTTTCACATGCATATGCCCTGGACATGTGTTCCCACATGTAAGCTGAATATTCTGCTAAATTTGCAAAACTAAGCTACCCCCTGAATGTCTGATGGAGAGCAAAGATGAAAGCAATGGCTATAAAAAATACCAAATCCTACAAGATACCAAGAAATATTTCTGCCATTGGTATGGGTACGAAATGTCACTAACATTAGTAAAATAAAGTATTAGGGTTTCCTCATTCTGTCATACATTTGCAGACTTGGCTGACCCACATTTGGCCACCAAATGCAATTTTTTCAGGTTTGGATACAAGACGCCTTTCCATTTAAGGGAAGCTTTGGGGATACAAAATCAGGAACAGAACAAACATTAATTTAGCACTGTTACAAACACCTCACTGCCAAACACACGGCTTGCAGGCGATGCACAGTGCAACTTGCAGCTGCTCTCCTTTTTAATAAGGCAGAACTGTGTGCAGACCACACCACCTTATTAAAAGAATGCAGTTGTGATGGATTCATTGAGTGAAAGCTGCACTCTGGCTGGGCAGCTCTTCAGGTGACCGAGCCTGGATGCCTCTGCCACAAGGTCTTAAGCTGAAACAACACATGCAGAGAGGGGGACATACCACAGGCTTTAGAGAACACATTTCAGTTAGGACCTATCACCAAGCTGCAGCAAGAAGTAAAATGTTAAAAGCATTTAAAAAAATCACTGCCACCATCTAAAGCTGACAGGGATTTTTTTTCTTTTAACATTTTGAGAGCTCTATAAATCATGCACTGGGGAGGACAAAGCATGCATCTTATAAAGGAATGCAAGTCTCAAACAGATGAGGTTTTTACAATATTTAGGATGTTAAAAAGTTATTTTGAGTTTTTTTCTTGAATTATATAAACAGATCTTTGGACTGTGTTTACTTCAGCCAACTAGTTTTCAGCTTTTACATTGCAGCTGCATCCAAATATTCTGCTAGATTGCAAAGAACAGGAGGGTGAGGTGAGAGGAATTGTCAAAAATCATGAGAAGGGCTTGAATTGTCAGGTTAATGAGCGTGCAAATAGACCAGTCCCTGCAGCTGCTCGAGAGTCCTTTCGCCACCCATCTCCTGGCCACACGTTCTCCTGGTGCCGGGGATTGGAAAGAATCACAGAGTGCCACTGAGCCATTTATGAACTTTGTGCTGATGCATCAATTGAGCCACGTGGTCTTCAAAATTGGGAGGCTTTTAATACTTCAGATGCATCAAAAACTGGATGTCTCCTTTGAAAAGTTCTCAGGTTAACACACACTAATTAAAACACAAAGATTTAATTATTATTTGTGGAAAATAAAGGCTATCTTACTAAGTAGACAGGAGAATCGAATTGACTTGTCTTTTAAAAGGAGCTTTGTGACATCTTTCTTGGTCACTTGTCCTGGAACATAAAGAGAATTCAAGCCCTGTTCATGACAGGGAGCATTCCTTTATTGTACCTTCACTATCCGAACGACCTGATGGGAACACGCCCGTGGCAGACAGGTAAATCAGCAGCACACTGTTTGCAGGCAGCTCCTGGAACGCAAACAAGGGCACGAGTGGCAAGGGAAGAAAGGTACAAGTTTATTTTAATACTGAATCATCACTTTCATAAATATATTGTCATTATAATTGTGCTACTCCTGCTTCTGGCTCCCCTCCACTCTGCTCTCGGTACACAGATGTGCCCTGCCCCACCACATACACCCCTTCCAACAGACCAAAAGTGTCACCTGATGAAATGTTTGTAACTTTTCTCCACACAAACCTCTAGGCTGATATCAGAGCTTCAAGCAGCACTGAGAAAGCATCTGCTTCCACACAGGCTCTTTTAATATCTATCCGGATCTGAGGCTTTCCAAGACATGTAACCCAAAAGCCACCAAGATCCACGCAGACCCCAACTCCCAGACAATTAACAAAGGAAGCTTTGTTTACAGTTCGAATGGGATACAGGACTGGAGATTCAGCAGCTATACAGTGCTCGAGAGCAACAATTTCCTGATGTACTTCCCAGATTTTGGATTGTGCTTGGCATGACACAAAAATGAAAGAATACTCTTAAGATTTTTCTATTCTCCACATCAGTGGAGATCCACATTTCATTCAGTCTCACATACAGTCCTGGATATTTTTTTATTACAAATAAATTCACCAATTTCACAAACCTTAAATGATGCTGCTAAAAATGTATATAGCTGGCTAAAAGTTGGTTTATAAAGTAGGTATTTATGGGGGTTTTCCCGCCTGGCTGGTTTCTCTGTTGACTCCTGTTAAAATAAAGAAACAAAACTACTCAAAAAACCCCAACAACCATATATTATCAAAGCGGTTTCATGGCTCTCTCAATTTCTGTTTATTAGAATGTTCATCTCCAACACACTTCCCACACAAATGGTCTGCCCATTCTGCATTTCCTACTACACAGTAAAGCAGGATGCACAGTATTCAAACCAGAACTTTACATTATCCTCACTGAAACTTGTTAACTAAATCTTTCTTACTCTCTGAAGTATCACCCAAGAACTGAATGACAAAATTCACACCTCATCTCAATCAAATAAATTTTAAATCTTCATATTTTCTTTTAGCCCTAGATAAAACACATGCTTTCTCTAAAGGGGATATTAACTTTCAGATGACTTAGTAATCTGTGAGTCCATGGGTTTGAGCTACTCTTCACTAATTTCTAGTAAAAGTTACACCACCTTTACTAACCTGCTCTGCACAGTGACAATACTGACGGAGTACAATACTTAAAACCAATCAATCGAACAAAAAACCCAGCTAAGATGTGTTGCCAGGTTTGTTACTGAAGTGGAACTCACCTGCATTCCAGGTTTGTTCATTTGTGATGCCAAGTTCATTGGTTCCCTCTCCAGGGCTTGCAGCATTCGGAACATATCGATTGTTAATTCACTGAACTTGACCTGCAAGAGAATCAAACAGTTTATTCTGCCAGATACACATTAAACACAATTTCTCTGGAATTATCCAGCTAAGAGACTCCACTGCACACCAGAGAGACCATTCTCTCTCAGAGATCTGTCAGTGTCATCTTTGAATCTCTAAAGAGCTGTGAATGACTTCTAGAAGAGCTCAAAGAGGACAAAGTCTATTTGTTACTGATCTACCAGGCCGCGTCACTGCACTGCAGACCCCTGCTTCCAAATTACAGGCTTCTCTGGCATGTGTACAAATCAGGTGCTGAAAGGGCCATGTACTATGAATTCACACAAAATCTGGCAAAGATACACGAAGTGTAGTTTAAGTACAACTCCCTTGCTTACCTGAAAAGAGCTCAGAGAGAGGTCATTAAATTTGTACAACTTCACTATTATTATCATCTAAAAAACAGGACCTAGAATGTCTTTTGAAAACCTCTTCCTGTTGCCACTGAAGTTGCAACAAGCTGGAGTGAGTCATATGAAAGCTTAAGTCAAGCTTTTTCTAGATATATTTTAGAGGCCTCCCATGCTTGAATGTTGTTACAAATAATCCAGTATATGAAAATAAATTGTATCTACTTAATTGACATGTTGAATATAAGCAATAAGAGGTCAGTACCGCAGGTCTAATATCTAACATTTTTCATGTTTAGCTCTTATTTCTGAGAACCCTCTTCCTCTTGCTGCCAGTGCAACCATCAGAATAAAAATATTTCAGTGCTCTCCTTTGTTAGAATCCCTGTTGTATAATCAGAAGGGATGTCATGGGGGGTACTCCAAAGATGCAAACCCAGGTGCCCAGAATTTCCTTTACCTGGTTGTTGCAGTTCCCAATAATGAGCGCATCTGCAAGAGCAAGCTGTCCCACTATCATCCCCTGCTCCAGCAACGGAGCTCCCGTCTCAGAAAGCCTGTTAGAGGTGATTACAATGGTGTTGTCATCATTTAAAACCATGACAGGGTCTGCCTAAAAAAAGCAACCAGAATAAATCAAGAATTCAGGAAAGCATACAGATTTGCAGTCAGAGAGAAGTCCACAGGTCTTGGCACTTACAATAAACATTTCACAACTGAGGCAGATTCTTTAAATTACTTTGCCATACATGTATTAATATATTTGTATGCAGGCTACAGGGTAATGCCTTCCCACCCGGAAAAGCAAAGTGCTTAGGGACTGCAAGAAATACATGGTACAAGCACATGAAGGTACAGCAAAGAGAAAAGCATACTGCCTCCAATGACATGGACTCTGATTCAGCTTCTCTATACCTGAGGAGTCAAATGTCATCAACAACCTTACGAATTCATGCAGAATAAACTAAATATTCCTACTTTCATAATAATTTTAGTTTGCTTGTTTTAGCTTGCCTTCCTTTTGTAGAAATGAATAGCAAAGGAGATGAGTGAATGATAATGCTGCCACCCATTCTGGCGATATTTAAATACTCCTGTGAACACGAGTCAGTGATTAATGGGACAGGCATACTGTCCCTGCACTGGCACACCTGCTTCCCTCACAGACACGGTGATACAGGAACACTTCCATCAACAAGACAGAAAAACATAATTGTAATGGTATTCTCACCTCAATAAATGCTGCCACTTCCTGAAGAACCAGGTTCCACTCCACCTGATCTTCAGTATTGAAACGATGAGTGTAGTCTTCAATTTCATCTGACAGCTCCTGATGTAAACAGTTCAGAGACAGACACAGTCATTCCTAAAACCAGACTTTAACAGGCAGTCAGTAACCTTACATTTGGTAAGCTGTGCTGGCCTTTAAGAATAATAAATAAATAAATAAATAAATAAATAAATTCCTTGAGAACATATGCAGCACACTCCTGACTAACATGCCAGCCAAAACGCGCTCTTTCAGCAGACAGAATGCCAATGTTACACCGAGTTCTGGCAATGCAAATTGTCTTTTACGTAGGTCCAAATGCAAAGACTATCTGGAGTTAAGTATAATTATCCCACTCACAGCTATGTCACGGGTTATTACCATAAGCTACGGAAACCAAGGACTCAAATTTCAGCTTGCAAGTAACTTTAAATACATTAAGAAAGGGGATGGTGTGGCTGGTTTAGCTGTGCTAAGCTAAGCCTGCAGTTCAAGGGAGCTGTGACACAGACAGCAATGCAACCTACACAAAGCTGCCAAGCCCGGGAGCTGCTTGAAGCGAGGTTGTCAGAGGGGCTGGGAAGCATATGCTGTGGGGAGCAGCTTGCTGTTCCTTTGCTGCACTTCCAGGGCATCTCCCTATCTGGGCTGCAGCTATTGGAATATTTTTACTTGCTGTTCAAACAATGCTACCAAATAATTTGATCTTAAAGTGTCATTATTAAATGTCTGAATCACAGAAGGTATGCCCTGTGTTGGATGTCAGACAGACTAGAAAAGTGGGGATTGGAAACCTCCTACCCCCTCAGCACCTTTATCCTGATTTTAACATACCTTTACAAGGTCCTTCACAACATCCATTTTGTTGAGCAGGAGACAAACCACGATAAACCTCGCATAGTAACGCAGCTTCTTAACCACTAATTCGGGCCTAGACGCAACAACAAAAACACCAGAGCCAAATCTGAGATTAGAATAGAACAGAGGTAGGCAGCAGGGGTAAGGGAGAGGAGGAGTTTAAGACCAGAGCAGGGCGTAACATTTGCAGACTAAGAGTTCTGGCTGAACTCATGTGGTGATGAACAGCTGCTTGGAGGTTTAGTTAATATGGAGTACAGGGACATAAAAAATAATTTAAGAAAGCCACAGCCTCCCCATGTGTCAGGGGCATGGGAATCATAGCTGGCTCTTCAAACCTTCTTGTACTGCAGCACCAGCTGATGTTCCCCTGAAAGGCCTGATCAGAATCAAACAGATTCCTCCGCTTCAGCCCAACTGACCCATCTTCCACCCACAGCATTCTGGGACCCAC
Source organism: Eulacestoma nigropectus (assembly GCA_013397775.1). Lineage (NCBI taxonomy): Eukaryota > Metazoa > Chordata > Aves > Passeriformes > Eulacestoma > Eulacestoma nigropectus. The sequence goes on from VZTE01004704.1 coordinate 898,639, forward strand.
CACTGATACTGCTCAGGATTCAAAGTGACGAAACTCTGGGGCTAATGGCTTTCTATCCAGGACCAGGCAACAGAATATTCTTCCGGTCATACAGCAAAGCTCTTAATTTATCCTGAATTTTTCAATCGTAGCAGAAGGATTAAAAGAAACTTCCGTCAACAACACAGATTTTATCCCAGTTATGCTCCTACAGTTTATAGCTCTTTGCTGCCTCCATACACCTTCCTAGTCTTGAAAAAACAAGGGCCCCCATTCAGACATACCTGTCTTCTTTGTTGACTTGGGAGTAGTACGACCTCTGCCTAATTGCTGAGTAGAAGGAGAAAGCCTCATTGAGATAGCTGGTTTCGGAGGTGCGCAAGCTGCAGGGGAACAAGGGGATCGGCTCACTGCCTCCGAGGGAAAGCCATGCCAAACCCTCCCTTCCTGCCCCCTCAGCCACCCTGTGCATCCATGGCAAAACTCCCTCCTCAAGTACCATCGTATGAAAGCCAGACTCTCATTCTGGGAAGGCAGTTGTCAGAGTTTGGATCCCATTTCAGACAACAATCAAAGCTGCCCATCTTGCACCCACATGTACAGGTGATGGGTTCACTGAACAGTTTAAAGGGACATTAAGCTCCCAAACTTGTAAATCACACTTTTGCACAACAATCCAATGCAGCACGCATGGAAGACACTTTGCAGGCAGGAGTGAAGTCCTTGGGTAGTACCAGTGTGACCAGCAATGTGGCACCAGGCTCACAGGGGCCTTTCCCTGCAGCACCCCATGCAGTCCCCAGGGCCCTCATTCAGAAACAAGCATTGTGACTCAGCCCAATCACTGATTCCTCCTGACTGAGCATCCAGACATTTGGCATGCAGCTGCCACTAACCCTGCATTGCCCACTGAATCCTCTTCTGTGCTTACTTACTAATAATGGTAATAGAGCTGCCCAATCTTGGAAGCAATTTCCCCAATTTGCCACCTCTTCAACCCATACCGATTGTCCAGTACTTGTCTATGTAGCAAGAGAGAAAAGAAAGATTAAAAGGATTCCCAAATTTGCCAGAACATCCCACCAGACAAGAAAAAGAGCCACTGCAGGGCCAAATTCAGCTTTCATTACTGGTGCAGCATTGCCAGCAGCAGCCCCTCACAAAGCCAACAGCACACACACCCCACAACAAGGACCATTTATCTTGCATAAACTTGCAAGAACCAGACATAAGTGTGTTGCACAAAATACACACAACAAAAGGTCACAAATTCCCAGGAGAACACTCAGACTATGCAGCCAGAGGAAGGTGTGAAGGATGAGAGCCCACGCAGCAGCAAGAGACTTCACACCATTCCAGATTTTGCTCTGCAGAATCCATCACCTCCTTGGTAAGAAATTAAAGCACCACACACTCAGGTAGAGCAAAAGGGTTTGTTAAAAAAGTCACACTGAAAACTCTGCAACATTTTAATTCAATAGACTGTGAGCACTGCAGGAAGCTGCTGTTCCTTCCCTTCATGCTTGAACAACACAGTGAAATCTCAATCTTAGCTGGGGCCCTGGGCATACCAGAGATTAAAGCTGCACTTAAACCTACACAATGCATCTGCCTACAACATTCCCTTACCGGTGCTGCTGTTGGAACTTCCAGAGCTTGGTGTAAACATCAAATGTTCGCCCAAAATAGGATTGCCACTGCTTCTGCCCATACTGAGGTAAATCCCTGCATGAGACAGCGACAAAAGCAGAATTAGGAAGCAGAATCCAGTCAGCCCAACATGACAGGAGCATGTCTGTGTCAAAGTCAGAACAGCTTTGTTCAAGATTCACCTGACATACTTTAGAATTCTGCCTGCACCCAGAACAACAAGAACCACGATTCCCACAGTTTCTGAAAATCTGTTGTTATTGGATCTCGCCAAATAGGAAATGACCATGTTCCTACATGCAACAGGTGCTTGAAAACATCCTACAATCCTGCTAAAAGAGAAGTAATTTTATGGTTATATGCACACAAAAACAAACTGGACTCTTGAAATACCTTAATAAAGAAAAACCCTACCCAACAGCAAGCAGAATAATCCAATGGAAATCAGTTCATTTGGACTGATAATATTTATTGTTACTCATTAAGGAAATAATCTTTTTCAAACAGATAAGGCTGTTTCAGAAACAGAGCCTACAACATCACAAACAAAACTGCTGCCCCAATGTCACCAGATCAGGCCAGCATATGGATGCTCACAGCTAACATTCACTGGGTTCTGTTACACCATCACCACATTTGTCACCCTCTAACTCACAGTTAGTGACATGACACAACCTGAGAACTTCTGGGTTTTTTTTCCTGTCAGTCTCCAGTGCTACAAGGTGAGTCAGTCAACCCAGTTCAGTTCTGCTCTCCTATCTCCCCTCGATTTCCATGCTGTGGTATATTTCCACCTCACAACTATGATGTATTCCTAAGGATTTTGGCTTTAAAGGTTTGTGCTCTCAACCCACACTCCTCCCATCTCTAGGGAGTGACCTGAATCTTGAAACAAATGCAACAGAGGAGACCAAACCCATGAGTCCCACTGAGCACATGTTCCCTACACATCTACACCAAGGTTCATTCAAAGAAGGTGCACAACTCTACAAGTGGAAGTAGAACAGCTTTTCCAAGACAGCATCCACTTTCATTTGATTCAAGATTGATTTCTGCAGGGAATGCTCTCTCAAATCCCTGTGCTGGTTCATGTACCACCCTCAGCAGATAGAAGAGCAGCACATTCCACTTCCAAGCCTGGAGGGTAGAGACCAAGGGAAGCATCCCCTTCAGGAAACCTTGCCATGTCCTCTGAAAGAGTCAGAGAAGCAGAGCAGTACACACCATTTCAGAGCAGCATTCTGGCCTGTTTCTGTTCACTGTAATTGCTTTAACAGCACCCGAGGTAGGAAAGGAAATTAATATTCCTCTGCTCGTCAGCCAACTGTACTTGCCATGCAGCTTGAAGGGATCTAGCTCAGTTACTACAAGTAAAATGAATCCCTTACCAGCTACAGCTCTTACCAGCCTGGAAAAGCATTGCAGTACTTGGTGCTGATATTCCACAAAGATGCCAAGGAATCTGGGCAGGATTTTACCAAATTAAAAAACAAAAAAAATCCCTTCAAACTTGCAATTGGCTGCTCAAAATCTTGCAACATATGTTGGTATAGCAAGGGGTGAACAGGAATATAAATATGTGCTTCAGGGTACCAACATCTTCATTCAAATACATACAAACGATACGATACATTCAAAATACCATACAAACATATGCAAATTTAAAGCATTTTCTGCAAGGAACGATTCACCACCTTCTCTTGTTGTAGTAGATGTAAATATTTTAGCTAAACAAAAGAAGCTAAGACACTGTCCAAACACACAACCAAGATACAGCGCAGACTTCGATATAGCAAGTGGTAGCTTTAATTTAATTAGCACATCCACAAGATTCAATGTTTAATTATTAAAAAAAAAGTGAATACACACATAAAACAACACTAAAATGGGTAATTTTTAAAAAATGATACAAATCAAAGTTCCCTGGCACTAACCCATAGAATGACTGAATTAACAAGTTGACTTGAAGAACCCTACTCATAGTAAAATGGCTTTCTAGGCCAAGTTGCTCAGGGCATTTGAGCAAAGGCCTAACATATGGGAAAAAGAAAACACCCTTCTCTCAAATACCGAGAAGCAGCTATGTGCACAAACTACGAAATAAGCGCGTAACTATGGGCTGATCATGCTCGTGCATCTATCCCTCATCAGTGAGCTAATTAATACGCTCTCTAAACCTCACCTGTCACCTCCCCATTCCACACCTTCCTCTGCACAAGCCTAAACATTTTAACATAACCTAAAGCCCAGCTCAGCTCACTGCACTGCATTAGATTTGAGTATCTGAAAATCAGTGGCGTTTTAAAGACGCCTCTGTTAGTACAGTGTCCATGTGTTTGGCCACTGCTGTCCGCAGCCGCTGCTGGGTGTCCACACGGATATTCCTCAAGCAGCGTGCTCGCCTAATTGCAGCTGGCATAGCTGCACAATACCATGGATTCCTCGGCTCCCCAGGGAACGGGAAAGATCTCCATGGAAACAGACAGTAGCACTTGTTCTTTTGATAGTATTCTGACATGGCTGTAATAAAACTTCATTTATGACAATACATTACTGTGGTTTCACTACAGCTTTTCGCAGACAAGAGCTGCCCTTGCTGCCATCCCTTTACTGCTCTGTGCTGAACATCACGCATGTTGCTCCCATGTACCAAGAAATTTTGCCACGAGAAAATGGATGCATAAGCAAGAGAGGACATTCAGTGTAGTTTTTTTAACAGGACACAGGGATGTGCATCATTTGGTGAGAAATAGCCCAAAAGAATCCCAAAGCCTCAGCTGATTGCAGAGTGGGCTTCTAACATAGCTCCTCCCACCAAAGGAGACAGGGAATACATGACCCAGAGGCAATTACACACCCATCTCCAGAACTAAAGACCTATGTTATAGCAAGACATTTTGCTACTTCCAGATCTACAGGAGGACACCAGAGCAGTGAGGAGAGACAAAGGCAGCAGGTTTTCCTGGGGGGTGTGCCCAGCCCAGGCTGCTGGCTCAGAACCAGCAGCGGGGGGGCACCCGCTCTGACTGGACACCACTACAGGAGGGATAAAGGGGCAACCAAATGAATCCAAATGCAGAGGAGGGACTGGAGATTTGATTTAGGACAGTACAATAGCCTGCAACAGCAAGTGGAAACCATTTCTAATTTCTTGGCTTTTAAAACATTCCTAACAGGACGTGAAGACACAAACTCTGATGTTCTAGAACGATGAGTTTCTCACACTGGGCACAGAAGACTGGTTCTCTTGCTGCACTAGAGTGACTGGTGGATAAATTTCACAGACAGTCCAGAATTTTATCCAATTCTTCCTGTACTCTTTGTCTCCACAAAGACCAGCACTACTTATGTGCTCATAATTAATCCTCTGTCAGGAGTTCATTTCTGCCATGCTGCCAGATAACACTGGCTGAAACCCAATCAAAGGTGCTGAGGTGTGCTTGGCCAGTGCCACATGGAAGTTGTCACACAGGGACATTACAGATATTGAGAGAGTCCTAGAGACTCAGCAGTATGCTTCAAAGAGGAAGGCTACAATAACTGTAAGTTTAATATTCAAAGCTTTAAACACATTCACAGTTTTGACAGGTGATAAAAAGAGACAATTTCCTTTTATGTTCATGGGCTTATAGTAGTTACAGGCTCCTGTTCCCACAACCTGACGAGCAGTGGGATAACAGTGCTGTGGTGCAGAGCCAGAAGGTCCCCCCTGAGCCTCCTCTTGTCCAGGCTGAGTCCCGCCAGCTCCCTCTGCTGCTCCTGGTGTTGCAGACCTTTCCCCAGCTTTGTTCCCATCCCTGGACACGCTCCAGCCCGCAGTGTCTCTCTTGCCATGAGGGGCCCAGAACAGGATGAGGCACCTCACCAATGCCCAGTACAAAGGGACAATCACTTCGCTAAAATATAGCTGCAGAAAGTCTTAATTCCTTGAAGTTTCAGGCTTCTTTGTGATACTGAACACATTTAAGCACTTTTTAACATTTAAAAGAAAATAATACCAGTGACAGTACACCATGACAAACTGCTTCCTTACACCCTCCCTCTTCCCAGCCTTTTTCAAGAAAAAAAGCAAGTGGGAGTGGGGAAAGGGGAGAAGAGAGCCATTGGAACGTATTTCATTAACAGTTAGAATTATTCTAACTTATGGCCCAGGGCACAGACACTATAAAGACAACCCCCCCTGTGTTATCCTAGCAGGCATGGCCACAGGAGATGCTATCACTGGGAGCATGAGCACCAAGTACACTTTCGAGCAGCAACCTTGGCAGACCATCATATGTTTTCCTCAAATGCTGTATTTGGCATCTGTATTGGGAAGAGAGGAAGGAAATGCTACTGAAACAAAGACGTGGCAGGCTGAGCCCTTGCAATTTTTGGCAGCAGCAACAGCTAAGCAGCTGCCAACACAGCTATAGGCTCAGCTCCCTGTAGCTGAAGTGCCCAGAGGAGGTTTTGGGAAGGAAATCATTGCTCTCCTCTCTCCTCCCCATCACTTCTTTTCCATGAAACGTGGTAGGGGCAAGAGAATGGCATAAAACAGCAGCGAAGGCCGTCATCATCTTCAAAACAGAAGGTGTCAGGCATGCATCAAATGCATTTATTATGCTTGAGGGAAAAGCAAGCAACTGGACTAAGAATTGGGATGCTTGCCAAGACATTTCCAGGTGAACTCCCCAGGGAACAAGCACTAGCAGAGGAGATAACCTGAGAATTATCATGTTGCTTTATCTTGTCATTCTGCCCATGGGAATCACAGGTCTTAGAGGTGAAATGGTGGTCAAGTGTAAGAAGTAACTGTGCCAGGTTACAGTAAGGACAGAGGCAGGTTCCTGTTCTGGAATGTTCCTATTTTCACACAGCAGAACTGGCTGCTTAAGCCCATCTCTCTATTTTTATTTGCCATACTTCATCCAAAGGTATTTCCCATTTTCTTTTCATTTAGCTGGACAAGAAGGTTTCTTTCCAGAAAAGTACCATGGATATACTGAGAAACTCCATCTCTCATCTCAAAATCTGATACAAGCACTACCTCCCTTCATGGCCAAAGGAGGGACAGAATGGCTGGAGGTTCTCTGCCACCTCTCTGATCTGAACTGAAGCAGCATGCAGCCACACATGAACTGTGTTCATTTGTACTCTTCAGTGACTCAGGCCAAAATTTCAAGCAAAACCTATCAGAAAGCCAGTGTAATGTCATAAGAGTCCTGGAAATCCTGGTCTCAAGATCTCAGTCCTTTTGCTTTAGACTGTCTTTCATGGGGGGGTCAAATGCAATCACCAAGAACTCCTCGTCTCTACTGCCCATTTGCCATTCAGATTTTGGAGCACAAACTGTTTGTTTTGGATTTGGTAATCAACTTCTAAAGCACATGAAAGGATTATCAATAGCGGGGGGTGGAGGAATTAAAAGCATCTTTGCTAACCATCTGTGTTTGACTAACAGCAAGCTATAAGGGCCCAAACATACAGCATTACTCAGAGACCAGTAAGAGGCTGAACTGCCAACCAGATATGAGCTCAAACCCCTGTTACTTAAGAGACTCTACAGGAAAGCTTAGAAATAAAGCAGCTTTGGATACATGCTGTTTAACTCAGCATATATTGACATAAACAGGATATCCATATTACTGTCCAAACGTGGATTCCCCTGCAGACAAACCAGCCAGACTTTCTAGCTGTTGTTGCAGCTGCTTTGTAGATAAATGTAATTTTACTTTTCTCCACAGTTCAGATTAAGCATTTGTTTCCCAGACAAATACAGGGTATGGTTTGGATGTTTCTGTTCATTGCTTCCTAAATTTCTTCCCCAAAACTATTCCCTCTCCTCCTTTCCTCCCACCTAGAGCAATGCTCCTCATTCCTTTCTTTTTCCACTGAGACTGTGGTGTTTTGGATTTGCATGCTGTTGACTGTACACAGTTACACCTAATCCTTAATTGTGCCCTTCAAACACACCATTTCAGCAATAACCACATCAATTTCATGGAATTTCCGACTTCTAGTTTACTATTAACTGGAACCTCTGCTCCTACAGACATTCTTACATACATGGTCCAGAAGTACCCATACGGAGGTGCATTGTTCTCTCCTAAACAAACTTACTGGGTTTGGGTTTGAAACGTTCACTATACCACTGATTTCAGCATCACATACTGCAGTGTGTGTTCTAAAGCTTTTCTGAAGGAATACTGTCAAAAATCCACTAACCTTAAGCCATTGAAGAGCTGCTTAGATTTATCCAGTAAGTAGCAAAAGTCTGTCACCGTTTTTCTTTCTGCTTGAGGAATATCATCTTCAGCTCCCCCTGATGACATGATTTCTTTTAGGGCAAGCTCAGTCCTATGAAAAAGAAAATAGCCATATTACTTAAAAATCAAGGGCTGCTACGAACTCACCCAGACTGAGATGTGTGTTCAGTTCTATGGGGATGTAACACAGAGCATGCAGTTCTCCACAGGTTACTCTTCTCAAGACTCATTAAAAAAAAAAAGCTGAGAATCAAGGCATGGGACTAATTACTGCACAATGCACTAGTTAACAGAGCAAAATTAAAAGTAACAGTGGTACAATAGTCACAAAATAAAATAACTCTGAGGACTATCTTCACAAACACAAAACTGCCAGTGAAAGAACTGTAGCACAAACAGCATTTGGGTTTCACACTTGGACAAAGAAAGCCTCTCCAAATTTGCCTTCTGCAGATGTGTTTATCCTGCAGCTGTATTTGGAGAGACCAGCCTCAGTTCTCTTTCCATTTCATTTTCTTCTGTAGCTGCTGAAAACTGTAGCTCAATAGTTCTTATTGCTAAAACAAGGCAAATTTAGCCAGAATGCTAAAAAGTACCCTACCATCCCTCCTCTCTGCATCCTCATGACTGTTTAATTCCATGGCTTGCATAGCCCACAATCATACCTGCAGATCCATCTTTATTCTTCATATGAGTAAAATGTTATATTGTACAATAATCAACTGAACAAAAAACTAAGATATAATGTAGATAATTGTAGTATTGACTAAGTAAGGGAATATAAAAGCTTACAGAGGCAGAGTGGCTTTAAAAAATATTTTAAAAATATTACTCCAAAGATACACAGATATCAAATTATCCTTTTGAGCACACAAAGATGAGCTACAGATTTTGCAGCAGCAGCAGCAACAACCAAACTTCTCCTCTAGAAATGGCTGCTAGGTCTTCAGCTCTGCCATGCTCAGGATTTTTGTGCAAGATAAACACACTTCTAACTGGGCAAATGCAGAGCTTTTACTTTCAGCAGCTTCTCTACCAGTTTTGGTAAGTGTTTCTGTTAAGCAACAAGTTTCCATTTGTGCAGCAGCTCTGTTTGGATGCTATTTGCACAAATAACTACCTATATGTCCCAATCCAAGCCAGGAAATGGCAAAGCTAACTCTTTCCAGCCATTGGGAAGCACCCAGAAGTATCTTTCAGCAACTGTCACAAAAAACTCCTTCACAATAATTGAAGAGGCTTCAGAAATGCTTCCCTGAACAAATACTTCATGCCTAACAAATGCAGGAGAAATTGGCACTTTCCACCCAGCTTTTGGGGTAAGTTAGAGGGCCATCCTGCCAACCAAGCAGCCTCATGATTTCCCAGTTTAGAGAAGATGCAGCCCACATAGACTTGTTTTTACACACCCACGTGACGGCACACCAGAGCACCAGCGCAAGGCCGTGGGGGCACTGCACAAACCACTTGTTGAAGAGCTCCAGAAAAAGGTAAAAAGTGTCTCTGTATTGTCAGGTAACTGCAATATGGGTGCCAGAGTCCAAATGCCAGATGTCACAAGCTTTGGCATGAGCCTGGCAAGAAGGACGTGAACATTGTGAAGCACCAGGCTGTGTCTGAAACCTCCGAACATTCACATTTACACAGCACAGAACAAACAACACCAAGTATTTAAAGCACCAACATATGAGATTGAAGTGAACAGTGAGACCTAAAAGACAGATGTCAGAAGTAGCCAGGAGGTGATTCAGGAATTCCAGGAAGAGGGACAATACCCCAGGTCCTGTGTGCTCCGCAGCAAGGGTGACCTAAATCCTGCAACGAGGCCGTGGGTTCTGCGCTCCACTGTGGTAGTCCAGGCACTCCAGAGCAGCTTCAGACACATTTGCAAAAACTGAGGAGCTTGCTTAAATTGCAAAGTATGTTTCATACAGCCTAGATATCAGTCTTTTAATTTCATGGCAGTGAATTTTATTTTACACTCTTCTTAAGTTATACTACCCAACAACCCCAACCGCTGCCAACATAACCTGTGTTAGCCTTGGCATAGGCAAGTAAAATCAACTAGGCTTTGGATTGCTTTTTTAAAGCCAAATAGTTCTCACATGGACGGAGTTCACCAGACCCACTGTGAAGAGGCCATTTATGCAATCAATACAAGATACACTAGAACATGCGTAGCCTGCCAATGTGAAAGGTATCAGAAGGCAGGAAAAATACGTGAAGCTGGCTTTTCCAGAGAAGGAAAATAAAATTAGTTATCTCATGCACTGGTTTTGGCTTATCATGCTCTGGAGGGGGTGGTATTTGGTACTGTACAAAGGAAGAGCTACTATCAGGAGCAGCTCAGGAGAGGAGGAGGTGCTCCTGCACTAAGGACTGTGTTGTAATGCAGCAGCAGTACAGACAGGAGGGAGAATTATTATTAGAACAGCAAGTGGGCACAGTAAAGGGAGGAATACAGCTCCTGACATCGTCCTTTCCTAAGGGACTGCTCAGCTCCAAATGAACAATATAAATAAAATGCAACCAGAAGCACATCCACAACAGGGACCTCTCCTTTCCTTTGATACTGTAAGTTATCACATGCATCTGTGCTCGTCTGCAGACAGACAGACAGTTCCCCCAGTTTTGACAGCCCAGCAGTACCAGGAATATCACCTACTTAATTTTTTGTTCTGTGTTTCATGATTTTTGCTTTCTTTCATGCAAAAGAAACTGCTGGGCTGTTTTGCATGACAATTTTTCTTAAGTAACGCATGTTTAAAAAATGGTCTCCAGAGTCTGCAAAAGGAGACATTGAAACATTGGTTTGAAAGACTGTTAGAATAAGTTAGAAAATGGTGGCTTCCAGCAGAACTTATTATTCTCTCAAAGATTTTGCCAGCTCCTCAGGCCATACAAGGCAGAAAACCCGTGCTAGCCAAGCCCCACACTTGGTGTGCCAGGTTCTTCCCTACACGCTCTCATAACACACAATTCCAGGTTTGCTTAGTGTAATACATTAATGGATTTTACAAATTCATCCCATTGCAGCACCCAGGGTAGCAGAGCTTTACAGACATCCCAGAGGATGGCAGTTAAAGTTGGAGCTGAAGGGCAGCGGGAGGAGGGATACGGGACAGGGATGGAAGTTTCATGGTGCTGGCCAGTATTTTTAAAGTCAGATGTCACTTACATCACACACGTCTCCACTTCCCTGTGGTTTGCTGTCTTTTGGCTAAGGTTTTCCAGGCTTAGCTGGAAGGGAAAAAGAGTGCTGAAGTTAATGGTATGCATTCCCCACTGGCCCTACCCTGGGACTCAGGCCTGCAAAGCAAGGCAGGCTTTGTGAGTGGTGAGGGAACGCTCTGGGTCAGGGAAATCAAGCTGACAATGCACATCCAGAATGGATATGTTCAATAAGTGCATTACATCCTCTTAGATTTGCTACGTAGCCAGGATCACTGTAAGCTGCCATTCAGCTGTCTGCTGGAAGCAGGGGGTCATAACTTCACACCCGACGCGTACGAGCAAATAAAACCTCACACCGCAGATGCAGCGATGGTGTAACCAGAGGGCACAGTGGACAGGAGGATGTCAGGGGTCTATAAGCTCACATATCAGTGAGGACAGGTAGAATTAGGAGCAGTTTCCTGGAGCTGCACAGCAGAGTTGGCTGGACATTGACAACTGGTCAGTGGGCACCTTGACCTCCTGAGAGAGCACTTGTACAACACATCTGCCTTTTTTTAAGCCATCACTTCTTCACAGTTATGGAATCTTGACTGGTTTTCAAATGCTTCCCACTCCTCGCTTAGAGGCACAAGTGGTAACCAAAAACCAAAAGCAAACACACTTTGTTCACCTATCTTGTTGACACAGGACTTTCCCCAAACTAAAATGTTCCTAGAACTGCTCTCTACAGAAACCAATGGTGGAAAACACATTCCAGTCTATCAGGATTTTAAAGCTGTCAAACCTTGAGTCAGAGACCAGCTCTTTTTCCACTTTTCATCCTGACACATCTCCCACAGCATCACTGCCAAAAGGGGATGTGACACAAAGCCAGACGCCCAGCTGGTATCTCTTCCTTATCTGCAGATTAACAGCACAGATAAAACTAAGCTCCTGATCATTGATACACAAAGCCTGGAACCATCACGTCTCAAATCTCTACCAAAAACCAGCTGACCTTACCTTCATCAAGCAGGATGCCTACCTGGGGTCTCTATTTGCCTCTCCTTTTCTTCTGCAGACTGGCACACTCATGTCTCATGTTTTCTTTCAAAGCTTTACTGCACGTTTTGGGAAAACCATCTGTGTGTTTCCATGTGATCTGCTCAGAGTGCTAGTCCTGACAGAGCCTCAGACAACACAAAATGCATAGAACCCAAATTCATTCCTCTCACCAGAATACCTAACTCTCCATCAAGAGCCACTGCCCTGAAGTTCCCAAGGCACCACTTGGTTCTGCCCAAGAAACACTGAAATAAACAAACAGCAATTCCCCCAGACAGTCACTGAAAACCTCACAGCCTGCTGGAGTCAGGAATTCAGAGGGAATGGCAATGAGCAGTTATACATCAAACCATTTCTTTATAAAATGTAGGTGGAGGGGAAAGGATTTCTTTATTATTCCAAGGTTTTTAGTAAAATTTGGAACCAATCACAGACATTCCTCACCCCAACCACTGATCACCTCAGGGCACGTCTGCACTGCAGTGGCTGCAGCTCTTCCAGATACACCCAGCTCCTTTTCCAGCAGCTCGTTGGACGCTGCAGGAGGCATCTGGGAGCAGGCTGAGCCCACACCTGAGCTCCTGGCAAGGCTCAGTCCCAGGGGACAGCAATGCCCAGAGCGAGCTCAGAGAACAATCGGAGCGTTTGTGTCCCAGCTCTGCTCAGTGCTCTACGGACGTGCCCATGGACTGCACAAGGGAAAGGACATAGCCTGGGCTTTGGGGACACTTTTGTCTGAACACCACAATGATAAGCAACTTTAACTTAAGAAACAGAAACAAGTAGCTGTTTTATTTAACTGATAACGCTGGTCAAATCATATTCTCTCTGCCTGGATGTTTGCTTACTTCAAAGGGCACTAAGGAGAAATGAATCACAAGGGTGAAAGCCCAATTCCATATACACATTATAGCGTGGCTGACAAAATCACCTGCAAATGCAACTAGTTCTAGCAACTAGCTCCTACTGGGAATTCTCCAAGAAACTGGTTTTCCTACTAAAGTGCACCATTTTTACAGCTAACTTGTGAAAATACTGCTACCTCTAAAGATTAAGCAAGAGGGAAGTCACTTTAAAAAACTAATGCAAACATACAAATCCAATGAGCCTGTGCATGAACACACCCACACTCCTGTGCATGAGCAGTCAGGGCCAGGGAGCCTGGTCCCACATCGACCTGGATTGATACTTCCCTTTGCATCCCAATAAACCCAGCTCTCCCCAGCACAGGGAAAGCTTCCACTGCCCTGGGGCTCAACACATCTGAGGGGCTGGCCAGATGCTTCCTACAACACAACAACTTTCTTCTGTCTGTCCTTCCCTTTAACAGATGAACTAAACACATCACTCTACTTCAACTTCTTCTGAATTTTGTGAAAATCACTCACTAGATAATCTTCAGGACCTCTCTCCCTAGAGAAACAACACTTACATCAGAAAAGGGATTTAAAAGCTGCTTGGAGAAAAAGAAGAAAGAGGAAGCCTGATCTTTTAGGAATTGCATTCCTAAAAAAGGGAAAGGAGAGGGCAGAGGATAAATAAGAAAACAAGATAAACCCACGCACACACATTCCCCAGCTGCACACTGCTGTGGCCAGTGGAAGTGGCAGAGAGCAGGCACTCACAGTTACACAAGAACTGTTATACAAGTTGCACGAATTTTATTACTGCAAACTGAAAGCTTACTACTCTCACATGAATGCATAATTCCCTCCTCAGCACATCAGAAGATGAGAAGATCTGCAAATGGCCTCGCCATAAGACCTCAGAGTTAAGGGGAGCTGCCACCTCTGCATTACCTGTGACATCTCAGAAGAACAGTCTCATGACTTCCTGTAGGAAAACAGGCAACACCACAAATTCAACTCCATTCTGAGTCAAATGAGTCGAAAAATACAATATGCAGTGTCAATCCCGTTATTTTAACCTCAAGTAAGTGCTTTGTCTGTAGAATCAGGCTTTTCATATGTTTCAGACGTCTTTAAAAATCCTTTTATTGCTTAAAAGCACACCTGTCTGTATCCAGAACTGCAGCTTTGGCATCTTTTCTCTCAGAAAAATGCGGAGGTGCTCATTAACATCATGCCATGGAAACCGCGTAGTCCCTTCCTGCCTCCTACACTGAGATCATGGAAGCCACACCTCACCAGCAGACTCCTCTGAATTCACTCTGGGCGGACTCACTTTGAACACAAGAGACATGATCTCACCATGGGATGCACGTGGCCTTCAATCGCCTTCAGAACACAAAACTTTCGCTTCTCTTCTTTATGTTTCTGCCACTGACAATTTGTTCCACCTTTGTGTGTTCTGCGCCCTCCATGATCCCTCTTTCACTGCAGTTCATGACCTTTTGTGTATAGAATGAACAAAGGGCACAGGCTAAAAATGTCATCACAGTTGGGCCTCTGCTCTTCTACTGACTTCACTAGTTTGCTATTAAAAATAGGCTCAAGCTCAAAGTCAGACCAAAGAAGAATTTCTGGGTCATCAGTCCAGGAATCTCCAGAAGATGGTGCAGAAGCAATGTGGAAGAGGACATAAGTGTTGCTTTTCATCCAAATTCAAATCATGAATCTGTCGTGGTGCTTGCATACCACCTACATGGTACTTAGCAGTGATTAGCTTTGTATGAAAGAGCAAGAGAAAAAAGAACATCAGGCTGTCCCACTCTTGGCAGGGGTGGGAGGGTACAAGGGAGAGAGAAAAACACCATCAGCTGTGGCAGTGAGCTGTGTGTATTTACATTTCACAGGCTGAACTATTTAGTGGTTTATTTACACACAATATCTTGGAGCAGCTAAAATGCCAGTTGAGTTTTATCTCGATTTTGTGGCAATGTGCATAAGCCACAGAATCATAGGAAGAGTCTGCAAATGAGAGATGAACCTCCTACATCTGGAAAAGCACGTAAGCCACTGTGAGAAAGGAGAGAGATTTCGAGAGCACAGGCACAACAAGGGCTGAAATGCATTAGTTATGACAAGACACCAAAATACAACCCAGGGACTCGAAAGCAACGACCCAGTCACAATGCAACAGCTTGTGCTGCAGGGATTGCACAGCCCAGAGTAACCCTCACAGCCAAGCCAACCTACGGCACGGCACAGCGGCCTCGGGTCCCTCCAGCTGCCCCTCCATGTTAGAGTGAGGAGGGAATTGCAGTCAGCTCCATTTTATGCACATTTGATGGCAAGACGCCAACACAACTGTTGACTGAGCCAAATCTGGGCCCCCTTGAACTAAGCCATCACCTAAAGCGGGGCGGAAAAGCACATGCCTCTCGCCTTCCCAGCAGCCAAGTTCCTGAAAAGCATCCCAGTTACAAGAAAGATTTTTCTTTCTTTCCTCTGACAACAACTGATGTTTAACTCTTTTAGGTACACTCATTAATTTGAAATGGAACAGCTAACATCAAGCTGCATTGTACAGCAATGGGATGGAGAGGCATCTTTCCAGTGAGCCAAATGATTTACTGGCTGGCCCAAATGGCAGCTGAGGCCAGCGCCTGATCTGGAGGGCAGCTATTGTCACACTCTGCAGCCTGTTCCCATCCTCGGCCAAGGTGCCAATGGCTGCCTTCCAACTGGAACCGTACTCCGACAAAAGGGAATGGAGGACAAGCTTGGGAAAGCTTTCTGATCCCTTCAGCTCACTTCTTCCCTCCAAACTGGCGTTTGGTGGGAGCTGCCAGCAAGCTTGGGAATTGCATGGAGAGCATCACCACTCTGGCAATTCACCTTCCCGAGCAGGTATTGCTCCTGAACTGTGCCTCTGCCTCACAGCAGAGAAATCCCTCTGCTGGCTTCTGCTTTAATTATATTTTAAAAACTCAGCTTCTAGTCTGTGTTCCATTATATTAATAACAATAATTAAAAATACTTCAAACAACAAGTCCTCTAAACCTGCAGTTCCATCCAGGCTTTCTGGCATTGCACACTTCCTTTCCTGACCGACATCCTCAGGGACCCAGATTGATGGTTACTCTGTTCCATCCCTGCTGCAAGGCTGTGCTGCGTTCTCTCAGCACATGTAAGCTGCAAGGTAATATTCGTGTTGGCAACTTCCTTACATACTTTACAGAACCAGACCTCCATTTCACCCTCAGTGCAGCTCCCACACACAACCTGGTCCACTCCTTTGAACTGTCTCCTCCTGCTGCAACACATACTCCATACCATACCTCTGCTTCCAGCCTGTTCAAAAACTACACATCTTGAAGAGAGCTTTTGTGCTTCAACAGTGCAACTTAGCCACAAATGCCAAGCCTGCAGAATGTTCTTATGCAAGAATACCAAACAAAATTATTATAAAATCTGCATGTACAGATCCCGGTTGCCCTTCTACAAAGATTGCTCCAATGAAAGCAATCATTTTTATGAAAAAATGAGAGCTGTGTAAAGTTATGTGTAAAAAGACATCAACATTCAGGTTTTTATGGTCAGAATCCAATAGCTGTACTGTGCTTTAGGGGGCTAGTGGGGGCATTGGGGGGTTTTGTTTAATATCAGGTCCATTTCAGCTCTTTAGGCAGTAACACCACCTCAGAACAGACTTTCACACCAGCGATCTTCCTTCTTTACCCAAAGCACACCAAGCAGATAAGCCAACAAAGTAACGTGTCCAGACGATCCAATGAATTCCCATTATCCATCTGTGCTGCAGCAGATCATCAACAACTCCATTTAGCGCCAACAGAGCTAAACCAGAATAAAAGTGATGCAAGAAGAGGGAAGATGTGAGTGGCACACGGCAGTGAGGCAGCTGCAGTGCGAGCAGGGGACTGTGCAGAGCATCATGTGACAGAAGCAGCAGCCGCGGGAGAGCTGCAGCCCCCAGCTCCCACCTCCCAAAATCTGTGCCCTCCGTGCAAGGCCACGGACACCACCATCTGATTTCGGTGCAGAACTGACTACGGTTAGAAGCTTCTCGATGTTTTGAATCATTACACTCCATTTTTATTACTTCCCTCCACAAAATAAAACAGGGACACAGAAATGATTAACAATGAGCTTCATGTTCCTCCCGCTGGAATGCACTTTCAGCATCTTTATCACTTGTAGATCGAGTTTCTCAAAAGAGCACAATGAGCACAGAATGCAGTATCATTCTTATACAAAGAGCAAAGCTCAGCTAGACATCGTTGTGATAAAATCTTCCCGTGTTTGTAAGGGACATGGATTGCCAACTGAATTTTGATACTGTATTGTAGCTACGTTTCAAGACAAAACAATGATCACATTCTCCTCTGTAGCACAACAAAGTATTTCCTCTCTCCATATAGTTTCTCTGACTGGTTTTTCTATTTCCTGCAGTAAAGGACCTGGCCATCACATTCGTGACTGTCTGTATTGGTTTGGCAGCCCAGAATGACTGGATAATAATGCTCTCTGCTCCTAGTGAAGCGACTCACTCTTTCATTTAACATAAATTGTGGTCCAATTTATCCAAACATCTTAAAAGAGACTGTATTAACCTGATTTGAAAATGAAGCCTCTTTTTTCTACACACATGATCCCCAGCAGGGCACCAGGCTCCTGAAGTCCTCCCTCCACCGTTCCAGGGACAGCACAACCACCACGCCATGGGTTCAGGCGAGGTGAGGAGACCCCAGGCAGCAAATCCCACAGCAAAACCCCCATAACAGGATGATTTTCCACGATTTGCAAAGACTGCTGCCACCACAGCAGTCCCGCTGCCCGCAAGAGCGGTGGGAAGCACATGCATGCTGGGAGACTCACTCACATTTTAGTCTTCATATGGTCCCACAGCGCTGCTTTGCATTAGCTTGGACAAGATGCCCTGAATTACAGGTTGCATTTGGATAGCTCAGGCAAAATCTAAGTATTTTTTATATTAAGGGGTCCATTTTGCAGGTTGGAGGACTAGAAGTGCTTGGCCCAGAAACAGCTAAAGCATGGAAGCTTGGAGTCTGGTTACTGAATGACATGTGCAACTCAGATATTGATGAAAACAGGTTCTATTCTGTGGTGGAAGATTAGATCTAGAGCTGAAAACCTGCAGTCTCGATCCTGAATGTTTTACCAGGTTATGGACATTTTTATAGGGCAAGAAATTTGAAGGGATGACACAACACAACAACCATCCAGCTACTGTCCCCAAGGGCATCTCGTGTCACCTATTGTCCAAGACACCTCTCTGTACAAGAAAAATAAAATTTGGTGACAAGGGAAACGCTTCGATAGAAGTTGAAAATCAGAACAAACCCATGATGATTCCATCAAACGCGCAGTTTGGATATCCAGCACTGCACAGACTGCTCCCATAAAATCCTGCAACATTCCATCCAACGGGTTCGTTTGCCGATGCCGGATGCCGCTACCTGTCACCGGCGTGCTCGACACCCACAGCCTCGCCCGCCGCGAGCGGGAAGGGAGCGCGAGGAACGGAGAAGTTAATAAAGAAGGGGTCGTTCGGGTAATTATTTCAGCTACGCTGCCAACCCAGGCCCAAGCGTTAGACGTGTCACATCGCGTTCCTCCTCTCCGTTGGCAGCAGACACG
>VZTE01004704.1:918029-933465 GCA_013397775.1 Eulacestoma nigropectus
CCCGCCCCGCCCGCCATCACGTCCCCATCACTGCCGGTGTAAGAGTGCCGCACCTCGGCCAGCGCGGGAACACCGGCTGCGCTCTGACCGGGCTCCGGCGGCCGAGAGAAGGCGGGGGCGGCAGCCGCAGCACCGAGCGGCTCCCGCGGGGCGGCAGCCCCAGAGCCCGGGGCCGGCCGTGCCTCCCGCCCTCCCTGTCAGCGCCGCGGCCGGGACCACCGTGCCTCCCGCGGGGGGCGCGCGGCGCGCAGGCTCCTCCCCCCGTGCAGCGCGCGTTGGTACGGTCCGGCCGCGGCACCGCCCCTGTCCCTGCGCGGCTTCCGTCCTTCCGCCCCGCGCCGCGCGCCGCCCGCCATGGTGAGAGAGCCGGGCCGCGGGTCGGGAATCCACCGGCATCCCGCGGGAACGGGCACCGGGAACCCACCGGCATCCCGCGGGAACGGGCACCGGGGGCCCACCGGCATCCCGCGGGAACGGGCACCGGGAACCCACCGGCATCCCGCGGGAACGGGCACCGGGGGCCCACCGGCATCCCGCGGGAACGGGCACCGGGAACCCACCGGCATCCCGCGGGAACGGGCACCGGGGGCCCACCGGCATACCACCGGGACCGGGAATCCCGGCAGTCCGCCCAGATCCCACCGGGCCCCGGGCCCGCATGTTCGCGCTGCGGGGGCTGAGGGTGGGCGGGTGCGGGCCGGGGGCCGGGCGCGGGCACTGACCGCCTGTCCGCCGCCCGCAGGCCAAGATCAAGGCCCGAGACCTGCGCGGGAAGAAGAAGGAGGAGCTGCTGAAGCAGTTGGACGATCTGAAGGTGGAGCTGTCGCAGCTGCGCGTGGCCAAAGTGACCGGCGGGGCCGCCTCCAAGCTGTCCAAGATGTGAGTGGGCCGGGGGGACGAGGGGAGCTGGGCAGGGGTCGCGGAGTCCCCGGGCGCGCCGTGTCTGAGAGCTGCTCTCGCGGGCTGTGGTGATCGTGTGCTGTAAAATAGCCCTAAAAAACCCTAAGAAAGCGGCGTGAAGAGGAACGCATCTCACAGGGCCTGAGGGTCGGTCTGTGTGTCTCTGCTCAGAGGTGTTGAGCGGGGATGAGCCGGGCGCTGTCGGTGTTGGCTGTAGTGTGCGCAGTGTAAGCGGTCCGGAGCGCGCACAGTTTCTGTACCGCGGGTTTGATCCGTGGAGCTGGTCCTGCAGGGTGTCCTGAGATCCCTCTCTTTCCCACCTGCAGCCGTGTGGTGCGCAAATCCATCGCCAGAGTGTTGACTGTCATCAACCAGACCCAGAAGGAGAACTTGAGGAAGTTCTACAAGGTAAGGACAAACATCTTCCGTAAGTGGCCTTTCAGGTCTTGCTGTTCGCAGTTGCAGAGTTTGTGGGAAGGAACAGAATTTGTTGCTTGCTACTTAAAAGCTTAAAACTCAATGAAAAATACTCATTTATGTTCAGTTTTAAAGTTCTCGGGCCATGGTTGCTTTCTAAATACTACTGCAAGAATTCTGCAAGCTTGGTGTGAGTCTGCTTCTGCAGGAGAGTCTTCTGGCAGCATCCTTTCTGTGGGGTGGGGTGAACTTGGTGGAAGATGCAGTGGGCAGAGATGCAGATACTGTTTTATTTTAATTTAATCATCCTGTGTGTGTGACCAAGAAATTCTTTAATTCAATAAGGTTCTGTGATTTTTAGAATATTACTTTCTGGAGTTTGAATTAGATCATATTGGGGAAAAATAACCCAACTTTTCAAGAGGTGTTGGATACCTGGAGCTTGTAAGATTAAGCATTACTTAAACCTGAGTCAAAGCTGCTGCAAAAGTTGTGATCCACTCGTGTTTCCCAGCGGAGAGGAGTCTCCCAAACTTCCAGGCTGTAGCGATAGTCCCAAGGAAAAGAGGCTTGAGCAGGGGTGCTGGTGCTGTGGCAGGAGCTCAGCTCAGAGCAGGGTCTGAACTCGACTGCTGTGTGTCTTTGCAAACAGGGCAAGAAGTACAAACCCCTGGATCTGCGGCCCAAGAAGACTCGGGCCATGCGGCGCAGGCTGAACAAGCACGAGGAGAACCTGAAGACCAAGAAGCAGCAGCGAAAGGAACGTTTGTACCCGGCCCGGAAATTCGCCATCAAGGCATAGCCCCGAGCGAGCTGCAGCTCCAGGCTGGTGGCTGAGGATGGCTCATTAAATGGAGTTTGGTTTGGAAGTGTCTCTGGTGGTTTCTTTGGTAGTGGTGGGTAAAGAGGCCGTACAGGAGTCATCAGCTTAATGGAGGGAAATGGGAGAATTCACAGGAAGCGTTTGAACTGTGACTGCTAATGAAAATACAGACCTGGCAGTTTATTTTCCTCTGAGGAACAGGCAGTGAATGGGTACAGATCTGTGAGGCTGGTTCAACCAAACGTGTAAGAAGTATTTAACCTGAGATTGATGAAAAATGGAAGCTTTTCACAAATACTGGCAGTCAGTTGATATTTATCTCGTCAGTTTAAAGTTTTGTCTTGGGCCAGTGTTTAAGTGTTAACAGAAATAAATGAATTAGTTGGGGGGTTTTACGGGACTTCATAGAAACTGAAAGATTTTGTCAGCATTTGGTTCAGATCTCTGGGCAGCTCATAGCTTCCAAGAACCCCCTGGGAGGGGATAGTTTCAGACCAGGTGTTCTGTCTGTGGGTGTGGATGCTGTTGAGGGCACGTGAGCTCAGAGTGTGATAAAAGTGTGAGCTCCCAGGGCATCTGTGGCCTCACAGTTCCAGACTCCTACCTGCAAAGCACAGCACGGGTTAAATGGTTTGTCTTTGTCCCCCATGGAGTTCTTTGGGACTTGGAGATGGAGTTGCAATTCAGAAAGCCTTTTTTGGTCCTGATTTTGAGGAAGAGTTCCACAGTACTGCTGGAGCGTGAGGGCTGCAGCATTCATGGTTTGTGTTAGTGCAGCCAATGCATTTGAACATGAAAAATTCCCTACCCATTAGGGAGTTCCTAGATTGGATCCAGATTCTGTTTAGGAAAATATCTTAATTCTGCTCCCTCAATTAAGGATTTTTGAGCCTCAAGCTAGTTTTATCCAGAGAGGCCTCATCACCTGTGGTGCAGGGAATTTCCCCTACATGGTGGCATTGCGAGGGGTGGCTGCGCTGTGATGTCACCCAGGCTGTGCCATGGCTTTGTTTGGAGCCCGGGGTGGATGGGACGTGTCTGGCAGCGAGAGGGCCCGGCCTGGCACAGCGCTGGGCCAGGCTGCCAGAGCGTGCCGCGGGACGGCGGGCTGCGTGTGGGAACCGGCTCCTTGGCTCGCGCTCGGATTCCCAGGAAGGCCGGCAGGGTTACAGATGGCTGTGTTTCCGTGTCTGAGCGTCCTACCGTGGCCGGCAGGGCTGCTCCAGGGGGGCATGAGCTCCTTGCCCAGCACACGCAGCCCCCCAGGAGCAGGAGCACCCCGTGTGAGGATCCCAGATCTGCACGCTCCTGTCCCAGGAGCCTCATGCCTGAAGGAGACAGGAGAGGGGCTGATCCCCTGTGCTGGGCATGGGGCAGGCTGGGGCAGGTGGCTGCTGCCAGATCGTGCCTGGCTGCATTTGGGCTTCTCTTTGGAGAGGTGTGTGCCCTGTGCTGCACCAGCTGAGGGGAGCCTGGTGGCTCTGCCAGCATTCCTGACAACACGGCAAAGCAAACACGGCGTGAACTCTGCACTGCAGAGACTGGTGACAGTGTCAGGGTGTGCTCCCGGTGTCTCCTTCCACCCCAGCCACAGGAGCAGCTGCACTGCTGAGGGAGGATCTGCTGTCTCAAGGATCTGATCAGTACAATCTCTGGTGTGCCAATCAGTAACAAGAGGGGGGAAAACACAAAAATGGGGAAAAACCCCAACGAAGCAGGCACCGAAGCAGAACTAAGCAGGAGCCAGCTCCATGCTGAAGTGGGAGGCAGTACTGGAGAACAGCTCAGGCTTTGGTTTGTGCACAGCCCAGAGCAGCCATTTGAGGAGGTGAAGATGTTTCTGGCACTGTGCTAAATCCTGGGGCTGAATTACTCCGTCCACCCATAGCTGTGTGACAAAACCAACCAGTCCGGCCCTTCCATCAGAACTGCCCTGTCCTGGTGCAGGAGACATCCTGCAGACAAGCAGCCCTTTAAGTGACCAGGAACAACAGACTGATTGGGAGGACACAGAGGTGAAGTGGTGAGCTTCCTCCAGGGCACAGGTGGAGACACTTGTTCCTGCTGTGAGAGCAAGGCAAAGCGTGTTCTGGCTGGGGTCTCCAGTGGTCTGTGCTAGTTCCCACTTTATCAGCCAGCCCCAGAGGGTGCCCATGCTGCCCCAGCTCCCTGGCAGAAGCCACTGCTGTCGCAGCTGAGTGAACACTCTCCAGCCTTGCTGGTCTCCAGAAGGAGGGAGGGCCGATGGCAGTAACACCCAGCAAAGGGCCACACACTCCCAGAGCGTCCCTGTGTTGCGCTGCCTCTGTGGGGACCACACAGCATCTCCCCTGTGCCACTGCAGGCCATGTGGCCCCTGTCCTGCTCAGGCACGGCACTGCCGGGGTGTGGCATCAGTCTCCTGGGACCCCCCTGCGCTCCAGCGCTGACCCCGCACAGCTGCCAACACCAGCCCTGGGTTTAGCACCGGTGTTGGCAGAGCGGCAGAACCTCGGAGGCTCAGACTGTTTATGTGCTCCTTGTAACTGAAGATATCCCTCAGCACTGGAGAGGCTTCCTGGGAAAAGACATTCTTCAACAAATGAATAATTTCCCGGGCGGGGATGAGGACAGAGGAGCAGCTGCTGACTGGCTGCAGGGCATGGCCCAGGGCTGGTGCTGCCGCGGAGAGAGCCCTGGCCCTGCACCCTGGAACGCATCCAACAGGACCAGATGTTTCTGCCCAGCACAGCGGGACCAGCCTGGGGCGGATGGTGACTGGGGGAGCTGGCAGCACCCACTCCTCGACCCGATTCTGCAGCTGGGGCAGGGCCTGGGGGGCTGGGGAGGAGGGGCTGCGGAGGGGGCAGAGGCAGATGTGAGCTGTATAATCACAGAGTCTTTTAGGATGAAAAAGCCCCTCAATATTGAGTCAGACTGTAAACCAAATATTGCTGAGGAAAGCCTAGGACCCACCTCCCTTGGCTGGTGTTTGCTGCGATGGACACAAACCCCAGGTCTCCTAACACTCCTGGCATTGCTCCTGTCACCTTCCTCCTTCAGGATGGTCCTTGGCTGCTGCCCTGAGCGCTACCACAGGGCTGACCCTGCTTTCTGCACACAGTGGGATGTGTGGGCAGCAGGACACAGAGGGACGTGCCAAGTGCTTTGTGGGGCAGGGAGCTTGGGAGTGACCACCTGGGCACGCCCCAGTGCCCTCGGCCGTGCCATGCCCAGCACATGCGTGCTGGGAAGAGCTGGCCCTGCGTGTGAGCAGCGTGCCTGGTGCATCTGGCGACCACAAGCCCCACGCTGTGAGGCCTGGCAGGGAAACGCCGCTTCCCGCCGGCCTCGTGGATGGCCCAGGTCTGCCCAGGGCAGCCGCCCGCACCCGGCCCTGAATGCCCGTTTTGTTGGCCAGCCTGGGGGAGGACTTGCCCCCACACTGCCCTGGTCCCGCTGCTCCATGAATACAGGCAGTGTCTGGACACAGGCACTGAGCCGCAGGGCTCTGCTCCCGCTGTCCTGGGGGCCCCCGGGCAAAGGTGGCCCTGGGGCTCCCGGGGCTGGGGGCTGCTGTGTGCTGGGGCTCCTGGCTCCCAGCCAAGACTGGCTGTGCATCGGCAGGGAAATGGAGAAAGCCCCTGCATCAGGCTGGGCAGAGCCTGGCCACAAGAGCCCCCTCCTCCCTGCCGTGCTGTGCCGTGGGTGCTGCCAGGGAAGGGGTGTTTGCAGGTGCACCCTGCCAACCCGAGGAGCTGCCATGCCGAGGCCAGGGAGGTGTGGAGCTGGTGGTGTAAGCCTGGGAAAGATTTCTGTTTCCACTGGTGAGTGAGTCAGCGGTGGCACCGCCAAGGCCCGGGGCTCCCCTCCCTTCCCTCCGGCCACCGCCACCGCCCACCACCCGCTGCCCAGCCCTTTCCCACAGCTGCTCGGGGTCATCAGCCTTGGCACCTGTGTCCCCACACCACACCACATCCCTGCACTGACTGCCCTGCAGCTCCTGGAGACTGACCAGAGGCCCTGGTGGCACCAACGTTTTCCCACCAAACATGTCCCAGCATGGGCAGCAAATGGGTGGGGGCACAGCATGAGGGCTGTGGCACTGGCACTGAGCCTTCTGCTCCCCGGGGAGGACCTGGGGGCTGGTGGCATGGCTGGGCACCACGTCCCAAGCAGAGCCCTCTGCCAAGCCCCTGGTCCTGGAGCCTGGATGTGCCCAGACAGCTGCAGGGGATCCAGGAGGAGGCAGCTCCTGGGATGGAACAAGGACTAAGGTTTTGGTGCACCCTCAGCAGGTGCCAACAGACTGCAGCCACGGGCAGGCTTCTGGCCAGGATGTCACCTGCCCAGTGTACATCCTGCCCACCCAAAGACTGGCCACCCCGGCTCACCTCAGCCCCGAGACAGCTCAGCACTGGGCCGGCACCGTGGGGAGAACAGGACGCCAGCCTGGGCAGCAGGGCCAGGAAGGAGGCAAAACCACCACAAACAAACCAGCCCGGCCAGTAACTGAGAAGGAGGTGGGGGGGATCAGGGCTCACTGCCCAGCTGCATCGAGGGCAGCAGGGGATTTTGGGAGCGAGGGCTGTGGCACCAGAGCCACCTGCCCAGATGGCCTCGGCTGCCCTTCCCCAGACGCCACATTACTGTCACGGGGGCTTCAGGCACCACAGCCCCCCAACATCCCTGTCTCAAGCTTCATTTGCTGCTTGCTGCTGAACTGAGAGATTTTAATCTTTTAATCACGTTATGAGCCGAGGTGGTGCCGGCCACGCACAGGAGGAATGTCTGGAAGTCAGCAGCGCCCGTCACGGCGGGAGCCCATCCTGCCCCCACCCACATGTCCCCACTCTCCTGCTCGGGGACCCCTGTCCTCCCCAGCTTGCCTTGTCCTGTGACTGAACCTGGGACCAGGAGCAGAACGTGGGACCAGAGATCAGGACCAGCCATCGGGGACCCGTGCCAGAACAAGGATCAGCTCACGAAGGGCTGCTGGGGCTGAAGCTCCCCACCACAGCCCGAAGGACCCAACACAACGCAGTGCTCTGACCACGTGGGTTTCATTCCTCCCCTCCCATGTTTTCTGACCGAGGGGAGCGGAGGGGTGTCCGTAGCCCAGCCCAGCGCGGAGCCACGGCAGCCCCTGCGGAAGAACAACAAAGCCCTGGAATTAGAGATGTGCTGGGAGTTTACTTTACCACAAAAAAATGTCAGAAATCCGTATTGTTTGTACAGGGATTTGCTGGGGATCGCTAGATAAAAGCCTGGCAGGGACCCAGTCGGGGGGAAAAGTCGGCCGGCTCCTTTCTGGTGGCGAGGACCCGCGGCCAAGCGAGGGGTGCCGTGCCTGGCCAGCGCGGGGGTCGGGGCGGGGGCAGGGGCTGCCGGTGCTGCCGTGAGCCAGAGGAGGACCTGGGAGCAGCGTGGGGCCAGGAGAGGGGGTGCCAGGCACCAGCTTCAGGTCTTCGCAGTGGGAAACCTTTCCGCATCCAGGGGCACGGTCGGTGCCAGCTCCGCAGCACGAGGCGCCCGTGGCCGCCAGCCGGTGCGTGCGGGGCCCGGCGGGGCCGGGGGGACGCTGCCCTCGCACACGGACAGGAACGGGAGGGCGCCGGGCGCGGGGGCTGCTCTCACCCGGGGCCCCGGCAGCTCCGCGCTTGCCAAGTTCTGCAGCAGCGCCAGGGCAGCTGCTCGGCCGTGCCCACGCTCAGCTGCTCCGCGCTCCCGGCACCACCTCGGCTGGACGATGCCGAAGCTCCTTTTCCCCAGGACCAGGCAGGGGCTGCTGTGCCGGGACCCTCCTGCCTCTGCACTGCCCTGCCCGGTGCTGCTGGGGGAACGTGGGGTGCCCGCCCTGGGCTGGGTGCGGGCAGATGTGCCTGCAAGGTGTGCAGTCAAGACCAGCCAGCTGCGACAGCAACCCCTGGGCACTCCTGGCCATGCAAGTCGGGTTAGTGGACAAGGACGGCGAGGGACAGGGACAGCGAGGGATGGGGACAGCAAGGGCCCACCCTGCCCCCTCCTCCCTGCCCAGCTTCAGGAAAAATGACAACACACGCAGCCCCCTCTCACATCTGTTATGTTTTAATACTGTTCATGTCTAAAATGACCAAAACCAAGCCAAGCGCTCGCAGCCCCTCGCTCTGCCTCGCATGGAGAATGAGAGGCCCGAGGGCTGCCCTGTCCAGTGCTGGGTGCGGGCAGGTGTGAGGGCAGGGGTGCAGGGGGATGCGCAGGTGGGTGTGTGGGCAGAACACCCCGAGCAGGCTCCTCCACGCCTGCTGCCAAAGGGGACTTACACAGCTCCAGTGAATGCATTTAAATAACAAGCTCATGATCAGCAAAAGCAAAGGCATCTTAACCACATTTCCTAAAATAGCCACTGGCACCTGTTCCTGGCACCTGGCAGTGAGGGGCCCTGCCCGCCCACAGGGCTCGGTGCAGGCCAGGGCAGGGGGCTGTCCCGGCACTGGCACTGCTGGAAGCTGGCAGTGGTGGCACGCGTGGCCCCGGTGGGTGTGCGGGGAGTGTGGCTGGGCTGGGGCAGTGCAGGAGGTGCTCAGTGCGCTGGTGCAGGGCGGGCGGTGCCAGCAGTGGCGGGGGGGATGCGGGGCTGGGCTCCTCTCTGCGTCCCTGGGAAGGCGATGCTGGCTGAGCTGCCACGGCCCCAGGGGCCACGTTGTCATGGGGGTGTCTGCTGGGGGCTGCTCTTGTGTGCTCTCCCGGCCCTGCAGTGCAGTGGGCACGGTGCAGGTGACGGGCATAGCGGATGGGGAAGGTTTTGGGCTGGAAGCCGGGCTCTTGACACTCTGGGCTGGAGTTGGGGTGCCAGGGCCAGGCTGCGTCAGGGTGCCCCAGCCGGCACGGCGCAGGGTGGGTGCAGGAGTGCAGCGGGACCCGCCCGGGCACTCAGACCACGAAGCGGAGCCCATACGTCATCTGATGGCCGTTGTCCCAGGCATAGAGCACCTTCTCCTTGGGGTTGTAGTCGACCTGCGTAGTGAAGGAGTAGTGGTTGAGGAAGGGCAGTCGGAGCTCTGCCTCTGTGTCTGTGTGCGTGTCGAAGGCGTAGGAGATCTGCCCTTCCTTTTGGCTGTAGGTGTCCACAGCGTAGAGGATGCCACAGATGATGAAGCAGTTCCCGTACGTGTTGCGCTTCAGCCCCGTCTTCCACGTGGTCTCCTTGCGCACCGAGAGGTCCACGGGGTCAAGTCGGCTCAGGACGATCACCTCCTGCTGTGAGTAGTCATAGTCCATGGAGGGGTAGATGACCCAAAGCCCGCTCTCATCCACGGCAAAGTCAATGTCCGAGTGGCCCCTCCACTTCCAGGGCGTTGTGTCCTCGTACACCACATCATGGAGCTGCGCCCAGCCTGCCACGTACCGCTCCTTCAGGTCGTACTTGATGATGTTCTTGGTGAAGGCACGGTTGTAGTAGAAGGCCCCTCTGTACACCACGTGCCCGGTGCCAATCCAGTTGTAGGGTAGCTTGTAGAGGTTGCTCCAGCGGCCTGTGAGTGGGAGGGAGAGGTGTTGGGACCCTCCACAGCACTGGGGTCCCATGCACGATGGCCAGAGCATGCTGGCAGCAGCAGGGGACTTGTGTCCCCCTTGCTGCCCTGTGGGTGCTCCCCAGCTCCCCTCAGCTGCCCACCGCCCCAGGGCCCAGCACAGCTGGTGTCACACAGCACTGGACACCCACCCAGAAGGAGCCAGGGCCCCTGCGCCCACTCGGTCGCTGACTCTCACCCTGCTTAAAGTTGTCGAGGCTCCTGAACTCCACCAGGCTGTTCCCATAGTAGTAGTTGGTGACGTAGATGCGGTCATCCCTCGCTGCCGGGTCCTTCATCCAGGCCCCCTCATTGCGTCCGTAGCTGTGGTGTTCCATGGGGGGCTCCACTGACTCGATGGTGCCTTCGCACTCCACCTCCTTCACTGGGTACCGAGGGAGAGGAAGAGGAAGGCTTATCCCTGCCCCGGGCAGCTGACTGCTCCTCCTTCCCATGGCAGACTATTGCTGGCTTAGCTTGGCCACGGGCACTGGGACCACAGGTCCGGCTGCCCTGTCCCAGCCGCCCCCGCTCACCCACCTCTGTTCGGTGTTTCGGGGCCCCCGGCGCTGTCAGCCCCCTGCCCGAGGCCAGGGCCGGGGGGGGTGCGGGCGGTGCTGTGGGGGGCCGGGGCGGTGCTGGGCGCAGCCGTGGTGCCGGGCACGGTGGTCTCTGTCTGTGCCACAGCTTGGGCTGGGGTGCCCTCAGCTGAGGGGGGCAGGGGGCCCTTCTCCTCCTGCTGCTCTGACACAACTGCGCCTCTCACGGGGCCCTCTGCGGGGGGACGAGCTGGGGGTTAGTGTGTTGGCAGGGCCAGGCCCTGGCCCTCTGCCTCGGGGGGAGGTGCCCTCCCAGCCCCCACCCCTGGCCCGTCTCCAGACTCACCGCGGCTGCCGGCCGGACCCTCGGCCGCTCCCGCCTGCCCGACCTTGTAGTACGTGATGCCTCGGACCACAGTCTGCTGGTGCGCCAGGGGCTTGGGCTTGGCCGTGGGCTGTGACCCTGCTCTGGCCTTGGTGTTCTCCTTTTTGGGCTTCTCGGGCTTCAGCGGCTTCTCCTTGGGCGCTCGGGAGCCTGCCCTGTCCCCCAGTGCCTTGCGGGTGCTGGGGTACCGTCCTGCCTCCTTCTCTCGGCCACCTGTCGTGTCCTGGGGGCACAGCCTGCTCGGACCCCCTTCCCTCCCATGCCCTCCTCTTCCCTGCTGCCACTGTGCCAGGCAGTGGGCACAGGCACCAGCCCAGGGGTCACCCCAATGCACCCGCCACAAGCCTGGGGGAGCTTGGCCCTGCCTGGTGGCACCCACTGTGCCTGCATGGGGCTGGGCCCCGGGGCTACCTGTGCCATGGGGTACCTGTGCCTTGGGGTACCTGTGCTTTGCTCTCAGGGATGGCAGCCGCATCCTTCTGCAGCAGCTGGTAGCCCAGGTTGGAGATCTCCTTCTTGATGCTGATCATGATGTCAGAGTAGTTCTCGTAGCGTTTCATCTGGTCAGTGAGGTGCTGGACGCTCTCCTTCATGAAGTCATTCTCCCTGCTCAGGTTGGTCTTGATGGTCTGCAGGAGAGGAGAGGCTGGAGCCCCATTCAGGGTGCTCATAGACAGCCCTGAGCCGTCCAGAGGGGAGCACCGTGGGGATGGTGCTGCTGGAGCTCACTCACCTCCTCCAGCGTGTTCATCTGGGCCACCACCTTGTTGATGTAGGAGTGCACCTTCATCAGGTCCATGCTGTACAGCGTTCCCTCGAGCAGGTCCACCATGGACTGCAGCTGCAGAGGGGGCACAGGGATGGGGCCTGGGGTAAGGGCTGGGGCACAGGGCAGGGGCACGGCCACGCAGCGTGGGGAGGGGGTCTGGCCCCCAGTCCCACCACATCACAGATACCTTGAAGAGCTCAGGGGCCTGCTTCTTCAGCTTCTCCATCTTCCACTCATTCTCACAGGGGTTGAGCGAGGAGGGGGGCGCGGTGCAGGAGCACTTGCAGTCAGCCCCCGAGCTCACCGTCTCCACGGTGTAGAAATCCTCCACGCGCGCGCTGCCGTTCCTGACGCGGCTGCAGGCGTCCTTGCTGAGCGGCCGCAGGATGCACTTGCAGCGGCAGTCAGAGCCCTCCGAGGTCATCCGGACCTGGTCCACATCACCCAGAGCCTGCGGGACACGTGATGAGCCTGGTGTCCCAGCCGGGTGTCCCACAGGGCCTCACCAACCCCAGCAGACCATCGCAGCCAGCTCCCTCACTGCTGCTCGCACAGAGATCTCCCACTGCCCCTGGGGCTCGTGGTTGTGCCCCAAAGAGTGCGAGGCATTTTCTAGTCCAGAGCACCCTGTC
Source organism: Eulacestoma nigropectus (assembly GCA_013397775.1). Classification (NCBI taxonomy): domain Eukaryota; kingdom Metazoa; phylum Chordata; class Aves; order Passeriformes; genus Eulacestoma; species Eulacestoma nigropectus. The sequence goes on from VZTE01004704.1 coordinate 930,027, forward strand.
CCACCACTCTGCACCCAGGCTGACAGTGACGAAGCCCAGGCAGCTGCTCATCCCTGCAGCCACCAGTGTTTTGTGGCCCAGGTACTTCAGTCTCATCCCTCTGGCTGTTTCCCAGCCTCCAGCAAGACCTTAGTGAGCAGGGCTGGTGGCAAGAACACCCAGCAGCGCCTCTGTGTCCCCACACCACGGCTCCAAGCCCACACAGGGTTCGTTGTTCGTGGTGACATGCAGCCACCTCGGGGTGAGCTCGGCCCCTCAGTCTGCCGCGATGGCCCGAGGCACACGTTCAAGTACTCCCTTGTTTCCACACATGGCCCTGACTCACGCTACAGAGCCCAGGGTGCTTTTCAGCTGGTTTAGCCCAGTTCTCCCGTTGTGCTCAGAACAGGGGAACCGAGTCCCTCTCATCCCCTGCCACCGGCTACGCCCCCGCGGCGGCCGCCTGGGCTGGCAGGAGCACGGCCAGGCTGCTCTGGGTGTCCCATGTGCGGGGATGAGCCTGCTCCGAGCACCCGGGAGGGCGGGAGAACAGAGAGAGGCAGTGCAGTGACCCCGGAGGGAGAGGGCTCTGCCCACAGGGACTCTTGACTCATCCTGGGAAACAGAACGGTGGCAGAGCTGGGAAACAAGTCGAGCTCTGGCTCCCGGTCCTCCCCGGACGACAGCGGAGCACAGCGCGGCGTGGGAAAGGGCAGAGGCCCATGGGGTCCACGTCCTGCCTGCAGGCAGCACCCATGGCCACACAGGGATCCTCCTCCCTGCGCCGGCAGGGCTGGTGCGCTGGTGGCACCGGGGCAGTGGCTCTCCCTGAGCCGGGCACGGACCCCCAGCTCCCCACAGCCCACACGGGCCAGGGGCTTCCTCCCCTTTCTGAAGGGCTGCAAAACTTCACACATTTTGCATTTCAAAAAAACCTCTTTCGTTCAAAGCGAAACCAGGTCCTGCTGGCTGAAGGAAAACACCAGGAAGCCAAAGGGCTGTAAATTGAGCAGAATCTAATCAAGCTCTCAGCAGGGAGCGGAGCAGGGATCCCCTCCCCAAACACCACCTCGCCAGGCTCGCACGTCCGCGGGCCCCCTGACCTCCCCCATGGCCAGGTCGGCACTTGTGCAAACAGACAGGACGATTCGCAGCCTGGCCACGAGCTGCCGGCCCCTCTGCACACACCCAGCAGCTCCCGGGCCCCGAGCTGGGCTGTCCTGGCCACGAGCAATGTCCAGGCGCTGCCTGAGGTCCTGGTGCGCACACACTTCCCTGTGGGAATCCCATGTCAGATCCTGGCGTGCCCCACTGGAGTCCCACTTAAGTTCCAAGCTGGGGTCCCCCGTTCCTGCCAGCACCCAGAGCACCAGGGCCGGTGAAGGTGCCACTGCTGCAGCACAGCCCGGCACACGCTGTGACCCCAGCTGCTCCCAGCACCTTCTGCAGGGCAGGGCCGCAGCTGCCGGTGCTGGCAGCTCGTTCCTGAGGGAGCAGGTGACCGTGGGCGGTGCATCCCCTCCCCTGGCCCTGGCTCTGGTGGGAAGCACGGCCGGCGCGGGGGCCCCGCGTGTCCCGCTGGGCTGGGGCTGAGCAGGCGGGTGCCAGAGCCGCGAACTCACCGGAGCAGCCGCGGCAGCTGTGACACCGCACAGCGCGGAGGTGTCCGGCGCACAGAGCCTCTCCCACGGCATGAAGGCCCAGCCCCTTCCCAGGGACCCGCCCGGCTCCAGCCACCTCCAGAGCGCTGCGTGTCTCTCTCTGCATCGTGGCCGGGGCGGCCGCCCACCTTCAGTGGGGCCGTAACACTAAACCTCGCTCTGGCGTTTAGCAGCTTCCTCAAACAGGAACTGCATGTTCTATTTATACAGAAAAGCCCATAAACAAGGAAGTATTAAAAAACAGGCTCCCACGTGGGGAGACCCTGTGAGGGTCACCCACCGTGGTACATCGGCTGGGTGCCCTCTGCCAGCCCGTGCCTGGCTGTGCCCGACTCCGCAGGGGACAGCCCACACCAGGGCACGCACAGATCCTCTCCCTATCAGCGCACGGGTGGGTCGGGACGTGGGTGCAAGAGGCAGCTCATGCTGCTCTGCCTTCTCCAGGTGGGAATCCATGAGCTCCCCAAGAAACCTGGGTGGGGGGCTGGTGCAGCCCTGCAGGGGCTCTGGTGGTTCTTTCCCTGGATCCTCCCCACTCGCTGCAGACCCCAGCCCAGGGTGCTGGCAAGTGGCTGCTGCCTCTCCTCCCGAGTGGGTCCCAGCTCCGGAGGGGCTGCACACCCATGGCTGGTGTGGGAGAGTGTCCCTGCACTTTGCTGAGGGTTTCCTCACTCCAAGTTTTATGAGCTGGGTTATTTTCCCAGTTTCCGGAACCTCTTGCAAGAGCATCCATGTGAGCACAGAGTTTGTGACATTATTTGGAGAAAGCGGGACCTTTGACAATGACCCTTGGCCAGCTTTTAAGCTGTCCTTTGGCTGCTGCCAGAGGACTCGTCTCGGAGGAAAACATGCTGTGTTGATAAGCTGCTGCACTGCACGCCTCTGGCACAGCTGCTGGAAGGCATGTCCCCGTCACGGGAGGGAAACCATGCCACCCTCCTCTTCCTCCTCCTCCCAGGCTTGGCACAAGGTGTCAAACACGTCCTGCAGCTGAGGCAGAACGGTGCCGGCAGGGCTGGGCCGTGGCTGACGGCGGCCAGGCCCTGGGCGCTGGCGCTGCTTGGGCGTCCCGTGTTGGTCACGGGGACACGGCCGTGCCAAGCGCTTGTGTGGCACACGCATGCCCACCGACGGGATCTCATCCAACGGCAAGAACGGAGAAAACATCTCTGAGCGCAGCAGGCAGCACCTGCGGGGAGGGAGGGATGGAGGAGACAACGGCACCGTGTGGATCTCTGAGTCCTGCCAGTATCACCCCTGGCACCCCGCCGGGAACCCCAGCAGCAGGGCATTCCAGGCTTTGGCTATCTGTTCCAAGCTAAGTGCTGCCGACAACAGCTGTGTTAGTGTCGTTTTCCACCAAATGTCTTGGAAAGTCTTGTCTTTTTAACATTCAGTGATCCTAGCAGTAGATGGTCCCACCACCATTCCTCTGGGCTGGATCCCGGTGTCCCTGCTCCGGCCCCGCTACGGCCACTGACCCCGTGGGAGACGTCTTCCAGCTGGAACCGAGGGCTCCTGGATCCACGGGGGAGGCTGGCTCCCCCCGCTGCCCGGTCCCGCTCCTGCTCCCCATCCCCGCGGGGCAAGGCTTGTCCGGGCTGTTCTCTCTGGCACGGAGTCGCTCATTGCAGCGCCCATCACGGCAGCGCCGGGGCTTGGGCACCTTCCAACCGCTCGAACGCGCCCACCGCCCGGGTCATTCCCTGCGCCGAACCCCCGCGGCGATGGGAGCACCGGCACCCGAACCCCCGCCCTCCCCGGGACCCCCGCCCGCTGCCCGTGCCGGGCCGCGCCCC
>VZTE01004704.1:934633-966152 GCA_013397775.1 Eulacestoma nigropectus
GGCCGGGAACGCGCCGGGGCGCGGGGCCGGCGGTACCGGGGGCTCCGCCTGCCCGATGCGGCCCCGCAACTTTCCGCGGCCGCGGGACACAACAAAGGGCCGCTGCCCGCCCTGCCCCGCTGCCCCCGCGGGCCGGGGCGCCGGGTCCTGCTCGGGGCTCGGCGGGGCACGCGGGGGGCGCGGCGGGTCCCCTCGGACAGTGCGGCGTTTCCTGCGAATTTAACTTGTTCCACAAAAATCACGTTTTCCCCATCCGAACGCTCTGTGCCGAGGTCCCGCGGGGCGCCGAGGGGCCGCTGCCGGGTCGGGCCGGGCGCTCCGGGCGGGTGTCCCGGGGCAGCCCCGCGGGGTCCCGGTACCGCCCGCCGTGTCCCGGCCGTGCCCCGCGGCTGCTCCCGGTGTCCCGCGGGTGTCTCGGCTCAGCCCCTGTGAGCCGGTCCCTGCCCGGGGTTTATGGGCACCATTTGGGACTCTTTTACACTTCCCGTATGCAGATGCCGCATCTGCACTTGAATGTCCCTGCCAATTTTTATGGTTTACAATTGCATTTTACCATCTTAAGGTACTCGGGTTCTCTACAAAGGGTTTGCTCAGACAAAAGAGGCTTTTTATCAGGCAGCATCCTCGGTTTTCGAGATACAGGCGGTACCAAAAGATAGGCAGTGTGGGAACTGCAGAAATGGGCATTTCTGTAACCGCCCTGATGTGTAATGTTGAGTTGTCCCTGGAAGCACTTTATTCCTCCTCACTTAATTGGATGTCCAGTTGGATGAAAGACACTTAATACCCTTAGATACTTTAATAACACTTTTAATACTTTAATGTATCCTTAATACTTTATGAACTTTCTGATTTAATTTGTGAAGTCTCTGTTGCTTTGGTGTCCTTAGGAGTACAACAGTATTAATGCTTTGTCTGCATTTGCTATTTTTCCCACAAATGTGGGATTTTGGGGGAAATCTCATTTGGTTAATCAGATTAGCTTTAAGAGTTTCTTGCGTATCTTGTGACAGACGTACCTGTGGCTGTGGTTAGTCTTTTGAATGGGTGATGTAACAACCTTTTACTACTTTGCCTTCAAAAATGTGAAATACTGGTGCAGTGTTGAGACATTGCTTGACCTTCAGTCTTTCTAAAGCCTCTGGGGGAGGAGCAGGAAAGATTGGGTTGTTAATTCATGGTTTTATAAAATACCTGCAAATGATAATGGCAAATGAAGACTCTTAATATTTCCTTTTCTTAAGAAAGATCCATAGTACTTTTGATACCTTGAGGAACAGCATCTTCACTCTTAACGAAAACAGTGAAAATTATATGAGGACAGAGGTATAAAAGTCAGATTGTGTTTTTGGTGTTAAAATGTTAATGTTAAAATCATTAATGAACTTAAGCTCTGCACGTGGCTTCTGTGTTAACCCAGAGTAAACTGCTGCAAGTTTATTGGCGTCCTCAGTGAGAGAAGCCTCAGGATAACTTTGAAATGCAGCGACGTGGTTTTATTTCAGCAGTTACGGGCAATTGCAGCCTCATTATTTGAGGGGGCACTTGACGTTCTTAGAATATAAAATGATGGTTTTCCCTTGCCAATTTGAGTACTTCCTCTTCCATGCGAGAAACATATTTTGTCATTGGGCAAATCAATGGCAACGAGTAAAACCAGGGGTTTTTAAAAATCAGTTTCATTAGGCATTCATTTTTCCTGCAGTATTAGCAATTATTTCTCAACAGGGTCCCATTTAAGATCAGTTTTGATAATAGCTTCAGTTGGCATCTTTTTCCTTTGTGAGTGAGACATGATGGCTTTTACATAGTTTTAATTATTTTATATATAAGCTAAAATAGGGACACAGCAGATTATCTAGAATTAAGGTAACTTTGGACACTTTGTGGTGTAGTGTGGTCTTGGAAGACAGATTTATCAGGAAACTACTTGAATTTTGTGTTCCTGTAAAACTATCAGAGTTTCAGATGGGCAGATTACTGATCTGGATAAACTTCATACCAGAGAAAAGAGGAAAGTTGTCAGAGCACAAAGAATGTAAGGTTTTCAAACAAAAATCCCTTTGCCTGCATCCCTTCCCTTTTCCACAGCATTCCCAAACTTTACTGGCGCACACTGACATTTTTAGTGGTTCTTTATGCTTGGTTGCTTTGCATCCGATGAGATAAGCCTTTGCTTAACAAAGACTATTTCATTGATATAGTTGGGTCGTAGTTTACTTGCTATAAACATTTCTTTGAAGATTTAGGAAGAAAAACAAATGGAGTTGTCGAATGGCAACGCTGCTGAAGTCAAATGTCTCTGAATAAACAAGAAGCTACAGTGTTATTTCAGCTCCGTGTTGGCTTGTTGAATGTGGATGTCTCTTGCTTTTGTAAATAATAATAAAAAATAATACATAGAATTCTGAACTCTGTTCTGTGATGGAAAATGAAAGACTTGTGGTTTAGGAACAACTTAACTCCTTTGTTTGATTTGATGGTAAAGATGGAAAAATACCTCTTGGTATAAAGTTGGAATTTGGTATTGATGGCTTCTGTAGATCATTAATCAGGAAAATGGGTTTATGCATGCCTTTTTGTGCTGAGCCCAGGACTAGTGCTGTATGTTGAGCAGATGCAGTGTGTGATGTGACACTGCAACAACAGGATTTTTTCCTTGCTTTGCTAAAAAATAGTATAAAGATACTGTATTATAGAAAATGAGGGAACTTTCCCATCTGGGAGACTAATTCTTGATTGTTGGGAGGCAATAGCTATCTTTCTATCCTGCCTCTGGCAAGTCCTTTGTGGTATTTCTTTTTCTGGTGGGGAAAATATACCAGTGGTTTATTGAATTACTGTTCAACTCCTATGTGGTAGAGCTTTGAACAGATGCATTTACACCAGCATTCTGTGAGAATGGGAGCACAGTTTATCCTGTTGATAAACTGCCTATTTAAATAAAGCCTTCAGCAGTGTAATCTGGTAATTCTAATTAAGTCATTTACATAGGGAATTGGCCCAGGGTTTCATCAGATGGCTGCTGGGGAGCTGAAATGCATTCTTTCCCTCCAGCTGTATTAATCCAGCCTTTTGATCCTGTCCTTTTTTTAGCCTTTAAGCCAAAGTGGTTATCACTGTGCAGAGTTAATTGAGAAAGGGAAGCTGGGGGACAAGGGGACCCTTCGAGCTCTAGCTTTGGTCTTAATTATTACAGTTCTAATTACATAATTAGAAGACTTCCAGATTTTATGTGTTGATAAAAATGATTCTGTACAGGTTTTGTTAGAAAGAGGAAATACTCCATGGAGAGGCTGGCTTCACTGAAGTTCTTTATTGGTAAATGATTGCCAATAACTTATCTTGAAAGCAGTATATGCCTGGAGTATCTGAGTTCTCCCCCAGCACTTCGATAAGGAGGTTTAATTTACACAGGGTGGACCCCGTGTCCTTCAGAGAGCACAAGTTACACGTCTAACTTCCATTGCCTAATCATCCCAGCTGGAGGCTTGTAGAGGTGGTGAAATTTAAACTTAGAGAAATGTCTAGTCAGTGTGAAAGATTAATTTTTTTAAGCCCTTTTTCCCTTTGTGAACACATAAAAAAAATTCCAGTAAAAATCTATCACAGCTCTAATGCCAGGCTGCCTGTAAACTGCTGTGATGTCCTTGTCTGGAAATACCTCCCAGCTGAAATCTGAGGGGAAACCTTCAGTAGTTTTTATGGGAACATAATCTGAAACTGCGATGTCCTTCGGACTAAATCCCAAAATTCTCTTGCTGGATAAAGCCTCCCCAGCTCTTCCTGCAGGAAATGTGGGTTGCAGTGGTGGTACAGTGTCTGAAGGTGTCATTGTGGTGGGCTCTCTGCACTGCTCACAAACCTGCTGGTGCTGTACCCCTGAGCTGTAAATGTGCACGGAGCTCTTGTCAACATTAGGGTTTATTCTGATTAGTTGCTGCTGAGAAGCCTGGGGTTTACCTGCAGGAATTGCTGCGGAGCCCTCAGATCCTGAAGCCAAGTGATTCAATGATGGCTGTTGTGGTTGTAGTAAAAGTTTGTAAAAGAACTTTGAGTCTCTGAAAGTTCTGCCAAACACCATCTCGTGCTCCAAAAAGCTCTTCATTCAGTCTCACAGCTGTAGCTTTATGTTGTTTGGCAATACTTACAAGGAATTATTCCTAAGTATGTTGTTTCAGATGTCTTGTGAATGCTTTTGCCAGGAGACTCTCCATCCTCTGCCTGTTTTATCAACAGTGTTAAGGAAATGCCCTTTCTGTGGGTCACAAGCAGGGGTTATTCTTACCTGCAAGTTTACCTTCCACGTGGTGGTGTACATAACTGAAAGGAGCTGAGGAAAGGTGCCAGTGTTGGGTACCAGTTTGCTGCTGTACCAAGCTCAGGGTGTGGCTGCTCAGTGCCTTCTGCTTTGCTGCTGCTTTGTGAAGCTTTTCTTTGCTCAGTTCTGTTTTCCTGCTTACCTGGTGCTGCCAACTGGGTCCATCACCTTAACACTTGAGCTGACCTTTAGTATTTCACTTGGATTTACATAAGGCCTCTGCTCAGTGAACTGTCCCTATCACAGGATGATATCCATAAAAATGACACTTCCTAGTCTTGAAAAAAATCCCCAGGCCCATTGGAGACATGTGAAAAGGACACCCAGCAGGAAGAGAGGCCCCGGGCCTGAAATATTCATCAATCATTTTCCTGGCACCAGGAAACCAATCAACTCTTCTAAGGGAGAGAGTGTAATCAATCACACAATGTGGGAAACGGGGATTGCCAGCCCTGCCAGAAATGTTTCTTCATGTGGACAGAAGGAAAGGGCTGTGTTGGTCCTTACTCACAAGTGGTAACTTACACCCTTGGTGCAAGGGACTCAGCTTTTGTGAAAGGCACTCTGTGCACACCACAGGCTGTGTTGCATCGGCAGCTCCGGCCTGTACGCAAGGTTTTGTTTCCAGTAATGCTGAGTTGTTTTGTTCTTAGATTTTTTTTAATTTATTTACCTCTTTTCTATAGCTGGTAGGTGAACGGTTTGTTTCCTGTTCCCAAACCTCCATGTTCTGAAGTGGCAGGTCCAGCAGCAGCATGTTTTTATCTAGAGGATCAGAATTTTAAAATTTTGCCCTTTTTTCATGAAACAACAAGTTTGAAACAGCTTCTATTGCAAACTGGTACTGGGAAAGAAATACACCTCTGGGTGTTTGGCCTCTTTTTCTATCTTTGAGTTATGCTAAAAAAGTGTATATAGATTGCCCAATAATAAGTGAACTGTAGTTGTCAACATCTATAGGATATTTTATTGCAGGATAGGGATTATTTGAATTCAAGTAAGAGTTCAAATAATAAATTGAAATTCAAGAAATACTAGAAAATATTCTCGTAAGATGCTATAAATTGGAACAAGAGACTTGTTTATAACTTTTTTTTTTCCTCTAGGAAAACCTCTGCAATAGTTGCTACATAAGAAATGCCATAGTTATGGCAAAATAAATGGCAGTGCCACAGTCTTTCTCATCTCCTTTAGTCCAGCAGACAGCGGATCACGCTGGGATGATTTTTCCTGAGGAGAGTGAGATGTTTCAGGCGTGGCCATGGTCTGTGGCTGGGTGGGGGTGCACGGGGACCAGCCTTACCCACCACTGCCCAAGCAGAACACGGCCATCTGTGGAGCACCAGTGCTTAGCAGCTTCAAAAGAAAGAATACAAATAGATTTCCTTTAGCAATGTATGTAACAATTATGTTAAAATTGTAAAACTTGTAATCATATGTCTTCCAACATAGTTTTTTTAAAAGGCAGAATTATACAGTGTCTTTTCATGGAAATCAGCAAAACATGAGCTCCTGTATTATTTAAGTTAGATTAAAAGTCAGTTAAAATTCAGATTGTTCTTCAGAGCAGCAGTGTATACTAAATTCAATCCAAAATTATTTTCTCATTGAAAAGATTAGGAGCCTTCTCTTTAAAAACGTAGATATTTTTCTACATTTAAGGTAATTTTCTAGTACAAGTGGAGACAAATATCCACAAATATCCAAATATCAGGAAGGATGTTTCTATTCTGAAGAGCGTTTTTCTATCTGTCAGACAGTTTCTGATGTGCTTTTTAAGATGCTTAGATGTGTTACCTCAATTAAAAGCTACTAAGAGATGTGGCATCCTGCAAAACGAGATTATAGCAATAGGCAGATGTGGCTGGAATGAGCCCCAAAGAGAAAGGGAAGTGTTTCTGGAATTGCAAGCAGCAGGAGCTAATACGGTTTGCAAACATGGAAGACAGTAGGCAGAGAGGTAGGTGGGGAGAGAGAATCAAATTTCCCTTGATTCCTGCCCGTTTGTAATCCCTATCCCTGGGAGGCCAAATGCTTAATGTGAGCCTTTCACTCCAACAAAACCTGGGATGCTGCTATTGGTGGGGTGAGAGGGAAGTGCTCGGTGGGGCTCTGGATCGCTGAATTTCATTAGCAAAATGCTCAAATCAATAATGGAAGGAAAACCTGAAGTCGTGAGGACTGGTCAGTTATTGCAGCCATCAGCCTGAGCCGCAGACACTTCCAGGTGGCCCGTGGGAAGTGGAGACCTCACAAAAATGAGAGAGCTGCACCCACCACTGTTCCCACACTGACACGCGGAATGTTCATCCGCTCGTTCCTCGTCGTGTGACGGGTGGTGAGAGCCACAGCTCTGCTGTTTTGTTCACACAGTACAGAGAATATCAGGTTCCAACACGTGTCCTCCATGTGCTGAACCACAGGACCTGTGGGTTTGAATCCTGACCAGCAGCAGTAACTCTGGTGTGACAGTGGCATCACCCGGCTCGTGCCACAGCTGAGCGTGGCAGGAGCGCGCGGCACCCGGGCAGCTGGGAGGCTTCTTCCCTCTAATGGTGATTTAATGTTAATTATACATTCAGTGGTTGATCTGGATGATTCAGTGGTTCTGTGTCCGGGCAGAAACCATGAGGAAACTTGTTCTGGTGTGTGGTGCTTACACCTGTTTTTCACATCGACGGCTTCTGTTGCGATATTCCCTCAGATTCACCCACCAGTGAGGACAGTCTGTGTCCTCATCCCGGGCTGGTGCAGCCAGCCAGGTCCTGGCAGGCATGGGCAGTGAGCAGCTCAAGCCCATTGCAGTTAGCAGCTGTAATATTATCTCCTCTAATTAAAATTGGAAGATAAATGCTGTGAAATTAATTAACCTTGAGATTAGGGAAAAAAGCTGTTGTCAAGACTGGTCCCATGTCAGTGCTTCTGCAGGATCCGGTGTGTCAGTGCCATTCCTGCACTATCTGCTGGATTAAATGGGCATGTTACCTGCATCTTGGGGAAAAGGTCCAGTTAGAGGGGTGTTTCTAACTTGGTTCACTGGTTGGGGTCTAGAACAACTTGCCTCTGGGGACACTGGCTAATTTGCAACATGATTTCTGGCATATTCTGTGTATCATAACATGCTGTTATTTATCAGGATATCGGTATTAATCTGCATTGATGTTAACTCTTCAAAAAATAGCATCTCTTGTATAATCCTGACTGGTTTTTTTAATGTAGGCAATTCTAGTGGACTCTAGATGGATTTTGCTATAGTGGTATGCCTTGTGTTGGCCAATACTTTATCAGTGATCAAAAAGTCAATAAAGAATTTCCCCAGATTTACAGACTGATTATGCAATTGATCTTTCAATATTGGAGTAGGCTGGGCTGCCTGGTAGGCAATATCCTAATAAACCAAAATGTCCTCCAGGTAGAGAAGATGCAAAATCTCATGCCCAGGGACAAAGTGTGCTTGTGGGCTGTGTGCTGAGAGGCACTGGATGTGAGACAGAGAGAGAGATGATCACCTGTCTTTTAGGACAGGCTTTTTTCTTCATCATCATAATTTTTCTAAAAAGCTTTGGTGCTTGGCTGTGTTTTCCCTTTTGGTAGCCTAAAAGTCTAAAATAAGATGCCAAATGTGTATGAATCTCCTTTAGAGGCGTGACCTGGCTGAGAGCCGCCCTGATGAGACTTGCTGTTACCACGAGCTGGCTCTGAGGGCACTTCCTCCACACCACCCCATTTTTCAGGAGCAGAGCCTGCTGAACCTCTCAGGAAAGCACCAGCTTTCCAGAAGTGCACTATTCTCTGTCCCAGAAATCACAGAGGGCTTCTGGAAACCCAGCCCATAAGGTATGTGGTAGTGCTGATACCACAGCAACATGCATCTCCTTTCTGCTTTGATTTTTGTGCCTCAGGAGGCACGTCAGGAATCCAGTGACTTTTGATGGCATCAGTAAATCAGATACCATGCTGACAGAATTTTACTGGAATGTAAACAGGCATTTAAAATAACAATGTTTGTGGAGAGTGTATTGAGGAATACAGTGCAGCTACGTGGAACATTCTACGTAGCTCTGTGTAGGTTTCCTTTCAGTTTTGTTGGTAAGCAGGAACTGGGATTGTTTTCCACGTAAATGAAAATAAGTAAAAATTTTTATCAGAAGATGACCTTATTTCCCACTCCTCTCTGCAAACAGTGTGTGTTTTCAGTGCTGAGGTGAGACAAGCTCTACCCAATGTAGGGGAAAGGGGAGGAATGTCTCTGTATAGTAAAATTTAGCTGATAAGGGATAATGAATCACCTTTAACTCAGCTCTGCTGAGTAGTAGCTGCTCTGGGGAATGGCAGGCTGGTCAGTCTTGTCTTAGTCCCTCAGTGGGAAGGGTATGGAGCAAATCCTCCCAAAAGGCATTTCCAGGCACTTGAAGGACAGGAAAGTAATTTGGAACATTCACTGTGGGTTTTCCAAGGAGAGAAATCATGCCTGACCAACCTCATTCCTTCTGTGATGAAATGAGTGGATCCATGGATGAGGAGAGAGTAATTTTGTCATTAACCTTAGCCTTAGGCAAGGCTGCTGATGCAGTCTCCCACGTCATCCTTGTAGGCAGTTCGGGTGAAAACCTGGGCTGTTTTGTTCAAAGGGTGGCAGTTGAGTTCAAGCACTAACTGGTGGCCATTATGCTGTGATTGTCCGTGGGAGTCAGTGTTGGGGCCAATACTATTGAGCAATTTCATCAACCATCTGGATGGTGGGATGGACAAACTCCTCAGACCTGCAGGTGACACCAGGTTGATACTCGGGAGGGCACAGCTGCTGTTCAGAAGGACCTCAATAACCTGAAGGAAAAGGTTGATTGAAACTTCAAAGTTAAACAGACACAAACATCAAGTCCTGCACCTGGACTGGAATAACCCCATGGAATGGTGCAGGCTGGGGAGCAGCTCAGCAGGGAGGACCCGGGGTCCTGGAGAACCTCACAGCTGAGTCAGGCTGTGCTTGTGACAGCTTATGGCCACGAGGCTGACAGAAGCACTTGGTGCCTTCTGCAGGATGTGGCAGAGTCACCTCTGGAGCATCCTGTGCCTGCTGAGCCTGTGCCACGCCCATCTCCTGCTCGCAGCCCCACAGGCAGCGCTGGGACTGCGCCACGCGGATCCATGTGTGTGATTGATCCTCAGCAGGAGAGCAGCTGCTCAGAAGGGGGGAACATGATGGGACTCTCAGAGTCAGCACGTTCTGCTCATTCCCACCTCGGGAATCCCTGCCGTGCTCAGGGTACCATGTGTTACCTGCTGAGCTCTTCCCATACGTGAGATGACGACACAGAGGAGGGGGTACCACAACTCATCTTCAAAGTCCAGTGCTGTGTCACAGGTTCAGGCTAAGTTCATTTCTAGGAGTAGCCCATATACCCCTTCAATTAGCATAAACAGGGACAAGGGCAGGCAAAGGTCAAGAGAAGTTCAAAATAGCATAACTTCTTTTTGCTGGTGTTCCCAAATGTTCCTGATCCTGCAAAGCTCTCCAAGCTGGCCTTGCCAGTGTGTTTACCAGACCATTGTAAAAGTCAAAGAACAAGGCCTGGCTTGATACAAGAGAAGTTAGAAATCGAAGGGTTGAGAATAGGTAGCATTGTTGCTTAAAACAGGAGAAATAATTGATTTATGTTATGGTGGCCAATTAGGCTGTAAAGTGAAAAACTCTTAAAGAAACCCTGTGGCTTCAAGGGAGCTTTTTGCTCTGATTCCTGCTCAGCAAATAGGGGTACCCCAATAAAGGTCATCAGCTCTGTGAGCTGAATTATTAATTCCTTTCATGGCACTCAGGGCTTGTAAACAGTATATAATACAGGAAAACAATTGGCACTGTTCACTGAGTGGGCAGAGGAGAGGTCAGGAGGTAACTACTTGTATTGGCAACAGCTGCTCTTCATAGCCGAGACAACTTCTGTCCTGTTCATCTTTTAGGGCAAACCACTTTCCAAAATCTTAGTCTGGTTGTTAGTCCATATCTCCTCTGCCTTAGATGAATTGTTTTTAGGAATTCAATGGATTACATATAATTACGAAGATAAAAAGGGCTGGAGGGAAGAGTGGGGGATTATGGATAAGAGAGCAAACCAGCACTGCCATGTTTCATAAAAAGCTGTTTGAATTTTTTTAATATTGAGAGAATTTTTAAATCCATCTATTCAAGGCCAGGTGTAGAATAAGCAACTGTGCTTTGATATACTTAGAAAAAATTCAAGTGTGATTTTGAAACAAATATGTTATAAATACCATCTGCCAGTAGTAGCACAAGAACAGAAATCCTGATGTGTTGGTGCTCTTGGATGCCATGGCTGTGCCCTGTTCCTCCATGGCTGTGGGATCACTGGGTTCCCAGCAGCACTGGGCAGGACACTGAGGGCATTCTAACCTCAAACGTGAGCAGCTGGGTGGTGGTGACCATGGTGTCCACATGGGTGAACATATCACAAATGGTCATTAAAACACATCATTTCAAGCGTGAACTGAAATTTCCAAGTATGGCTGGGAAATAGTTACACTTTGTTGTTTGCAGCCACTAGCAGGGCATTACAGTGAACAGTCTAAAATTTCAGGTCTTGGAGAATTTGCGCTGCCTCTCTCTAAACACTTCCCACTCAGAAACCTCTCTTCAGAAGGCACATGCATTATTCAGTTAGTCTTTGAATGATACTTGATAAACTATTCCAGATGTTGGCAGGTGTAGCTTACTGCCCTAAGTGGCTGTTGCTCTCACAGCAGCTTCTCAAGTGCCTGCCCTGTGCCATCTGGCCGCGTGCCGGGCAGTGACCTCTGTGTGCCAGAGCAGCAGGTAACCCTGGAGTGACCATCTGCTGAGCTGGTCCCTCAGCCTTCCTGAAAGCCGAGTTGTGCTCAGTGCTGAACCTGCACCACTCTCAAAAGAGTCAGAGTAACTTTAACCTGCGCTTATTTTTTGGCTTAATTTGGCTGTATGTGAAAGCATACGTAGCTTTCAGTACAAAAGTACAAGACTCTTTCCAGGAACCGGAAATGGCTGTACTACATATGAAGAATCTTTTCTTACTTACAAAACATATATAGTGTATGGCCTGCTAGTTCCTAAATTAGGGAGACTGTAGTATTACGGTGGAAAATAGGAAGATGCAAAATAACTTTTGTTCTCTGAGCACATCAGAGACCTGTGCAGTGTAATCCAGAGCCTGTTGGGAAGTCTGCAGTCGGCATGTCACATGCAGCTTTCTGAACACTGGTGCAAGAGCCAAGCGAGATGATAAATTAACGTGTAGATGTTCTAGGCAGTAAATGTCTTGATAATTCAGTGGGGAATAGGACAGGAACAAGCCAGGGCATTGCTGAATAAATCTGTAATTGTGTTTGTTGCTGTTCTCAGCTATGGCTGGTGTTTAACACAATGAAGTAAAGCTGCTTTGAGTAGCTACACCGAGGAGGCTTGGAGTGGTAGGAAAGTATGGCAGGAGGATTTAGTCAGTGTGGTGCAGTGTCTGCTCTCACGTTCCGTAAAAATGGTCTGCTGAAGTGTTTACATTTGTTTGTGGTTTGCCTAATTAGAGCAGAACTTTGCACTTTCAGTGTAAACAGTGGTCCTCAGGGAACTGCCTGCTGCTGGAGAAATGGGAATTGCAAGAATGTGAAAGGCAGGATTTGGGCTGGCAGCAAAGCCTGGCTGTGGGCTGGAGTTGTGCTTCTGGGGCTGTGTTCTGTGGTTAGGAATGTAAACTTGTAGTGTGCATTTATTGGGTTTTAGAGCTAAACAAGAGTTATAGAATATATAATTATGTGGGACCTACCAGCATTAAAATGATGGAGATGGAGACTCAGCTGCTTAACTTGGGTGTTGGTGGTGATGTGCTGAGAGGGGCTGTGGTCTTTGAGATCAAGCCCAAAGAATGCATCTTTGCTTTACCTAATCTCGGGTTAAAACTGACCCTGTTACTGCAAGATGATTTTCTCCTGGTTTGGGTCCTGGAAAAGTGGATTCTTTCCAAAACACAGAGGGCAATCTGGCATTTGTTTTTGATCACGTTCGGACTTTGAGGGTTTTCACTGGCAAACACAGGCAGGAAGTTCTTTTTCTTCTTTCAGCTGTTAGAAAATAAAGCTTTGGAGTGTCCTGTGCTTAAAGACACTTGTTTCTGATGCTGCTCCAGATCAAATGCCAGCAGCTTGCCAGTCTTTGGAAGAGGATCTCTCTCTTCTGATCAGTAATCTTTTGAAGGTTCACTGGACACAGATGGGAGATCATATCCTCTCATTCCACAATAATGCTCTGTGTACAGTTTAAAGCTGATGTAATTTAGACTTTCTTTGTGCTGGAAGTTGATATTCAGCTTTGTGCTGAATTGATATTCTCAAACCATCACAAGTTAGAAATTACTAATATGACTGCTCAGAAAAGTAGATCTACAGATAACGTGTATGATAGAAATACCTTGAAAGGGAGAAAGCAGATGCTGTTAAAATTACCTGGTTCTCAAAGCAGCTTCCTCAGGTGATTGAAGACATGTGTATTCAATTTCAATGTAAATGAAAGTTTTCAAAATAAAACCTTCTCAGTAACATGCACATCACATCTTTCTCATTTTCACTTTCCCATTAGCTACAGATGTGGAGCAGATGAGTTCCTCCTCTCCTGTCCTCCCTATGAACTCCATGGGCAGTAAGTACCCCTTTTCTTGCCATGTGTGATGAGATAGAATTTCTCCTTCTGAGATAATCCAGAGATGTGAATTGATACTCCATGGTAGAGACTTGGAGAAGTTTTAGAGCT
The DNA here is from genome assembly GCA_013397775.1 of Eulacestoma nigropectus. Classification (NCBI taxonomy): domain Eukaryota; kingdom Metazoa; phylum Chordata; class Aves; order Passeriformes; genus Eulacestoma; species Eulacestoma nigropectus. The sequence continues at coordinate 947,743 of VZTE01004704.1, forward strand.
GATGCTTACTCACAGAAGTGGAGATTCCTATAGCTGAGAGCTGATGAGGTATTTCTCACAAAAGTAGCACAGACCACGTCTGCACATCACTATTTACACCAGCAGAATGCAGGTTGTGTAACGTGTTGCAACCAGAGATATCTCAGTGAAGGAGATGCCTGCATGGGTGATAGAAACTCCTGAGGTGATGTAAATTATGTTGACATGGGAGTATTTTTTGTAGTGTTTCAGTATTACACTTGGAAATCTATAGCCTGGAATTTCTCATGAAACTGAGAGCAGTTGGTGAAATCCCCCTCAATTTCAGGGTAATTCTAGGCCTGTAATTTTTTGAGACTTTGAAAACCTGAGCTGCTGGACACCGAAAAAAGTAGGAATTCAGAATTCCTTCTTAACACTCCATCTAGTGGCATTTGCTGTGCGGAGGGACCAGTCGATGGGAATCCACTAGATGGCAACAGGCCCTTGTCAGACTGGTGGGACTGGGAAACCGTGTCCTTAACAGGGCTGAGAACCCCTCAGAGCAACCTTTCATCTCATTGTTTGGGAACTCTGTGGATTTTTCAAATGTGGCAGACTTTTAACTGACAGCTCATTTAAAAAGTAATGCTCAGATGTTCACAACTGCTAAAAGCCTCCCAGAGCTGGGACATTGTCCTTTCCACATGCCTTTGTGCTGGTGGACTTGCACTTACTTTAACTGGAGAACTGTGGTTCCTCTGTGATGGGAATGAAAATATGGTTCCTTCCTTTATAATGGGAACAGCCCTGTGGAATGCATGCATGGTAGGCTCCAAGTTGTAAACATGTGTGCAGTTATTTGCCTGTTGATTAATAAAACACATATTTGTTGGTATCTAGCTAGGTTTTCATGCAGTTTATCACTTTTATATGGAAACAGGTAATTTGCCAACGCATATGTTGAATAATTTGTCATCTAGACATGTATAGTTTATGATGATTTATTAGCTAATATTCTGTTGAACCTTTGTGGCCTCACATAGCTCAGATTTACTCTTGTGTATTGAAAGGTACTGAAACAAAACTAAATTTTCCATAGTATTCTCCCAGCAGAATGTGTCTGCAGAAAAAGGGCAGGGCTGTCCAACATGAGCTGAGTGACCCTCTTTCCCCCTTAAATAACTGTATCTTATTGCTAGTGTGAGTTTGTCTAGCCACAGCTTTCATGTCTGTTATCTTTTGCTAAACTGAAAAATGCTTGTCAAACGTCTGTTCCCTATGAAGATATTTATATAAACTTTTGTAAACTAAATAAACCGAGCTCCTCGAGTTCTTTTGATGTCTTCCTGTCTCTCGATCACCGGGTCACTGCTGGTGGCCACTCCGGTCGGTCACAACAATGAGCCAGCCCTCACTGGCCTCCGGTGTGGATGGATGAGCCCTGGCAAATCCTGCTGGGCAGGTCCCAGACTTCTCCAGCCCCAGCTGTCCTATGGCTGTAGTGGCAGCACTGAACGCGTTGGTGCTCAGCATCACCCTGATGTGCCCCAGGGCAGGCAGATCTGCAGGGTGGTGGCTCTGGTAGGCAGCAAACAGTTGCTGACACAAACATCTAAAGCTTCCCAAGCATGGTTTTAAAAACATTCTGAACATGCCTGCTAACCTGTCTTCCCTTAGTTAAGTTTTTTCCTTTGCTGTCTCCTTACATGATTAAAGCGAAAAGAAAAAAAACAAACAAAACTCTGGAGGATTTTTTACAGCCGAGTAGGAACCTAAATTTTAAGCTTATTTGTGCAGCCAGAGCATTTGAGAGGTGTGGAGTGTCTGCTCAAGCCTTTGGCTTGTCGTGCATTGGCAAACTGGGGTAATGGCCCCTTTGCTGCAATTTTCCCTGTTTGTCTGAAATGCCTCATTCAGAGAAATTGCAGTGAATTATTTTCACATGTCCTTGCAGTAAAGACAAACACCTCTGTCAGGACTTCTGTATTTTCTACTTTCATATAAGTATACATGAGGAAAACCAGTTGGCTGAAATGTCTTTAAAATAACACAGAAGTGCTTTCTTGTACATCATGTAAGATGTCTCTGGAAAAAATCCAAATTGTGCACTCTCACTTCCGAATGAGTCTGCCAAGCATGCTGAAAAATTTGAGATTTCAAAGGCAGAATGTCAAACTGCATCAAAAATGAGTCATTTGTCTTGTTTTCATAATGTTAAAACAATTTGGCAGACATGCTTTTGGGCTGTTCACTGTTACACTTCTGTGGTAAATTCCCTGTACCAAACCACCACACTTACCCAGGGTGTTGGTGGAAGTGCTCACTGGGGGTGACTGAACAGGGCCCTTTGCTGTCAGACTCAGGGAGAGGGGATATTTTTCCTAAAACTCCACTTTTGCAAAGTTCAGTTTGTTTAGTGTGTAGCTGTTGAACTTGGTGGAACTGTTCGTGTGTAAAAGTGAACAAGTTTAAGTCTTTTAACAGAACAAGCAGGTTTATTCTGAATATTCACCAAACTGCAGTTTACAAGTCCTTGGTGAGTTGTTCTGACTTGAGCTGTACAGTGAGCTGAGGGACATGGTTCCTGTGGGATAGCAGCACAGCGTGCCTGAACAGGCTGCTTCAGGATAATCCTGTGAGCAACTGGAGAGCAAACGAGGCATAAGAGAAGTGCTTGGACCCTTTAGTGCACAGGGAATTGACTGACACCACTGCTGAGCAGAGTGGGATCCACCATCCCCGCTCTGAGTGGTATGGGGGGCACCACAGGGACCTCCTTCCTTTACTGCATTGCACCGTCCAGAGACAGGGGCATTTCTGGGAACAGGTATGTCATGCCAATGATGTAAAATCACTTGGAGGGCAGCTCGAGAGGCTGCTCTTCTGTCTCACGGCAGCGTCAGTTATGTCTGTCATGCAGAGATGTGTCTGCTCCTCCCTGCACTGCTGCAGCGCAGGAAGGTCCCTGCCTGCCCCAGGCAGTCAGCTCCTCTCCTTTCCAGTATAATTGAAGCTGGCCCTGCCCACCACAGCCCTGATAATGTTCTCTGCAGCATTACCTTAAATCACTATTTTCTGCTTTGCTTCCTCCCATTCTCATCCCTGTCAATCCAAAGCCCCACAGCTTCAGTTCCTTTTCATCTCTCACCGGTCACTTTGTAGGACCAGTGCTGTTCCATAGCTTGGCTCGCTCAGGAGGAAGTTTAATTTCCTATAACCTGGTAAAGCTGTAGGTTTATGCTTTCCTGATAGATCTGCCAAGTGGGTGTCACTTTTATTAAAACTGAACTAGTTCCTCAGCTGTTCTGCTCCTTTAAAAATCCCTGTGCAGTTCTTAATTAGCACTCAGATTTGCTCATGAAGGAGCTGGATGACGTGTCCTGAACTTCTTTGGTGGGACAATGGCACAGCCATAGACCTGCCTTACTCAGTTCTGGGAGGCAGAACTTGGACACGGCATTTCTTTGGCAAAAGTGTTGCTTTTCTTGCTGGAACAGCCGCTCTGGCCATCTGAGTGGGTGGTCCTGAGCTGTCCAAGCGGGTGGTCCTTGGCTGGCTGGTCCGCAGTTTGCATTCATTGATCAGTGAGTTGATAGAAATGAAAACCCACCGACAGCAATGAATGTTGATTGCAGCCATTAGATGCTGAAGGTGCCACAGTGGCAGTGCTGTCACATGGACCAGTCCCTACGGCAGCTGTCAAGTCTTGGTGATTCTGGCAAGCACACGTTCACAGCGAGAGGAGTAGAAAATACTCTTCTTTAGAAACTACATAAAAAATAAGATATAAATAACCTTTTGTTTTGTAAAGGTGATTTGTTTATGCTTGGTCACTCCACTTCTACTACAGATCTTTGCGGTGGGGAATACCTGGTCTGTAGCTGATGGAGCAGGTAACTACCAGCTGAACCACTTTCCACTGGCACCCGTTTTGACAAAGGCCTGTGTGATACCTTAGTGCCCAACGGTGATCTGATATAAGCACATAAAGGTGCCAGGTGTGCTTGAAGGGAACAGCCTTAACTTTCAACAGCCTGTGCTTCCTCTTCAGCTTGAGATGGGGTGGGGTTTTTTTCTTTTTTTGTTAAGTGCTACCCATCTGTGACCATATGCAGAAGTAGAACTATACATGTTAGAAGATCTCTTCTTCTAGAACAGCCCAAGAAAGCCCTGGCACGTGCTTTGGGTCTTTTCTTGTTTTATGGATTCTGCAGTCCCTATGAGGGCAAAACAAGTGCCTGCACCCTTGTGAAGGCACACGCTGCCAGAGCCTGCAGTCCTGGTCACCCAGCCGGGCTGGAAAAGGTTCCATGTAGGTACCACTGCGGTGCCCGAGCCCTTGGCTTTCTGTTCCTTTGAAAGGAAGGCTGTTTCCTTGCTTGCCTGGCTGCAGAGTGACAGCCTGAGCTGCGGGAGCAGCTGGACCTGGCTGGGAGGGAGCCGCTCCTCGCCTGGCATTCCCGGTGAGCAGCTGCTGAAATCCAGTGCAGGTTCCTGGGAGCAAATGAACTGACATTCCAAGCTTTTTCCAGCAAAGTTCAAGTTGCCAGCCCAAATGGAAATGAGGTTTCCCTCCTGATCTGGCCTGTATTCTATTATTTTGAACATATACCGTGCTCAGATTTGTTTCCAAGTGTCCCATATGGTGTGGATACGTTCCTGCTTTTGTGCTGCCCATACAAAACCTTCCATTGATCTCTTATACTCTGTTCTGCAGAAATTCTATGCTAGTATAAAGCTTTAATTCTTTTTTAAGAGAAAACAAGCATTTCTTATACACCAATTCACTTTTAGAGAGGGTAGAACTGGAAAAACTCAACCTCTGTAGCTCTTAATATAATCTGTAAATCATGACCTGCTAATGGCAACCACATGTGAAATCTCTGAAGGTTCAGGCTTTCCATTTAACAGAGGGTTTGTGATAAACCTCAAGGTACAGTCAACGGTCGATGGTTTTTTCTAGTTCTCAAACTCACCGACAGCGTTGAATGTTCACTGAAGCTATCCAAAGATGGCTGTATACATGCACTGTACAGATTTTCCATGCATATGTTTTCCATAGACTGGCAGTGGAAACACTGCTGAGGACTGCACATTCTTTATTGTAAAGCCTTAAACTGCAAAGTATTTTAATTACGGAATGGAACCTCGAGGACTAATGAATTGCAGAAGTGTAGCACTCTGGTTATGGATGCTGAGTTGACTTAGTATTTCTTAAACCAGCTTTGAATATATCGGAGTTGCAGTTGTGGAAAAGCCTTTCCTCTTGTGGATATGCACGTTCTCAAGCAGCACCAAGGATGTTTATGATGATTCTGATTTCTTTATAAAGTTCACTTAAAAAACAAAAAAACCTGGAGGTGGGGGGCACCCATAATGCTAAACCAACAGAAATGAGAGAAGGGGATCTATTTCTTAGTGGAGTACATAATGTCTGTATTTCCACGGCTCCTGTCCCCACTCTTCTTTCCTCTGAAAAGATGAAAAGGGGGTTTAATCTCTTTAAAATCTCTATATTGCATCTAATTATCTTCACCTTTTCCACCTGGCTCGTATTGTTCCAGAGAGATTAATTATTTGCAGTATGTTTGTTAAAAAGTAAATCTGCTGTTGTATCTGAAATAACTTTCCTGTGAGTGCAGTGAAGCCTACAGAGTCAGTGGGGATAATTCACAGTTAAATGCTGGAAACTTGCTTTAAATTTGGAGTATTTTCTCTTGTTGTAGGGATCTAGCAGTTTCTCTCTGAATATCCTGAGCTGATACATGTAATTTAACAGTAAGTGTATTGTCTAATAAAGTACTTGAAGCAATCTTGCTCCAGGAATACAGTTTGTAGCCTGCACTTAAACTGATTGATTTTAATGGTATCATTAAACATCAGCTGATACTGAAAATCAAAAGAATTCTCTGAAAATTAGTCTCACCTTTTTCTTGCCATCTTTTGGAGTAGGAGCTGGTGGAAAGAACAAAGACAATTTGAATTAATCACAAGCAGTGCTCAGCCTGGAGTGTTAAGCTGCAGGAGTGTCCCAGTGTGAAGGGTGACTACATGTGGTAGGTATAACATAAATCAAGGAAACTCAGTTCAAGTCAAGCATGAAATTTTGGTTTTAACAAACCAAAACAGTGTGTTTGTATTTAAACAACATTGTGAGAGAGGCTTTTTTCTCAATTCACTACTTCTCCCTCCTTTATCCCTCCAATGACCTTCGAGGTAGTAACTTTCATCCTCCTTGTTTCATGATTTCAGAGCCTGAATTTCTTCGGAATGTTAAACTGTACACATTATTTCTACATCCTGGCTGCATGCTCCTTCCCCTTTGCAAAGTTCAAAGCTCTCCATCAGATTTTTTGGACAGACTCCAAAATGATTAAATAGTTCTCTGGAAACTGTAAGTGGGCAATATGTGCAAGGCACACTCCAAAAGTTATGGTCTGCACTGAACCTTCGACACAGCTTCCTTTCTCTCAGACTTCTTTCACCTAGGAAGCACTGAAACAAGAGCTGACAGCTACCACCTCTATTGTTACTCCTTAATTATTATTTTTTGTTGTGAAAAAAGCAGTAAGTGGACCCTCCCCAGATGCTGACAGGGGTCCCTGAAAGCCCAACTCTGTGCACGGAACACCTTGTAAACTGGGATCCCTGTAAGGCCACCCGTCAGGAGGCAGTGATTACTGAACTAGACCTTTTCTATGAATGAAAGTATTGAACATTCAGAGCTCATGGGGCTTTCTTTCCAATTACAGTGGAGAGAATGGGTTTCTGTATGAAGAAAATGGATTCCTCAAAATTTGCATACAAACCCTGAAACACAGAGGTTAACCTGGTAGCTGTCTGGCACAGGATTGAGTTAATTTGGTGGATGTTTCTTGTGCTCTTTTTATTTATGGTGCCTGAACAATTCTTACACCCTAATCCAATCATTCTACTAGCTCCTCACAATAAGGCTTTTATTTAGCAGGGCAGGAATCCCAACAGCACTGCCCTAAAGTATCACTAAATAAATTTTACATACGAATCTGGTAGTAAAACAGCTTCTCTTTCCCTCCCACCCCCTGTGCTGTACCTGTGACTCTCACGAGGGAGGTGTGTGACCCCAGTGATGGAAATGGGAGCCAAGACTGTCCTCAGCACATGACAGTGTCTTACTGCCTGCCTGGAGCATCCACAGAAATGCCATGTGCAAGCACGTTTGCTTTGTCCTGGAACAAGCTTTAATTGTACTATAAAAAAATGTGTTTTCTTTGTCGAGGTAAATTACTTCAGCAGGTTAACATGCAAATACACCTTGGGGAGACAAGAGCATGGGATTGCTGGCAGTAATTTTAGTTATTGCTGTTTCACTGAAATTTGGTGAGTGTTTAACTAGCAATGCCATGGCCAAACACTTCAGATTCAGCAGTCTTCTACAGTGAGCACTGGAGATTATTTTTTACTGTCCAAAAATTCTTTGGATTACGACTTGACAAGTCCTGAGGCTACATGAAATCGGGGGACAAAGTTACCAGTCTGTTCCGTTTGCCCTTTTAGAACATAGTGCTGTCATGGTGATCCTAGAGAAAACAGATGCAGAGCTCTTCTGGGACCTGGGAGAAATGCTGTTAGTACCAGTTTCCAGCCATTTAGGGAGGACTTACCAAGTTCTTTTGATCTCAGTCTAAGTTGACAAGCTTGCTTGTGGATGCAACATACTCTAGACTTTTGTAAGGTGTTTGACTTAATACCGAATGACAATTTAAACTGGTATGATACAAATTTGCTGTGGCAAATGTTAAAGGGATTAACAAATGACAAACGGGGAGGTCTAAATGCAATTCCAAGTGGGAACTTGATCCAGTTGGCACAGCCTTAGAATGACTTGACCATGTTCTAAAGCACTGTGGTTTCTGGCCTGGGAGAAATGTAGTATCCCACGTTAGCAGGTTTGAGGTTTTTTAGACAGAAGAGTGACAGAGACTTGGATCTCTAGATAAGTCAGGTGAAAGTGAATGCCCTGGTACAGTCAAACGCAAAGTTCCGTGTTTGGGAACAAGGAGTACAGACCGTGTGTGAGGATGAAGGACTCGGCCCATGAAGTGGTACTTGCCACAGGGACAATTAACTGCATGTGTGTGCACAATCTGACTCCTACTACTGTGCAAACAATGAAATATTGAACAGCAGCACAGGCTGGTGCATCTGCATTTAGTTCTCCTGAAACTGCTGAAAGGATGCTTTAGCCAGTTCTGGCACAGGCTGCTCGGAAGACATCACTGAGCTGAGCAGGTTTCTGAAAGGTTGAGTGGAGAGCAATTAAATAATCAGAAAGACTGTCACCAGTAAAATAAGGTTCTCTGAGGTAAAGCAGTGAAGGTTCAGGAGTTCTGTCCTGTCTCTTAATACCTTCACCTGCACAAATGAGCCAGTTAGAGCACAGCAGCCCTTCCCTGGATTTGGGAATGGGTCTGGCTTCATAGCGGGGAACCAGAACCTTGGCACTGGGTGTTAGCAGGGAAAAATGGTTTCACTCTTCAGAAACTCGAGGTATCAACTTGTGTTTCAAGAGCATATAGAAAGAGTGGAAAGTTTTTTTGACCTATAGGGATGTGATTTTTCATTTAAATTATACTAGACACTCATGCTTGGAAAATACTAGGCTAAGACTCAGCAAGTGATTTCAGCTGAAAAGTAAAATTATTTTGGTTTTGATTCTTTTTGCCAAATGTGATAATATTTTAAAATAAGGCATTTATGAATGAGCTACTCTGGATGTTCTTGCAATCTGACACGCCAGATTGAGTAATGAGGTGCCCTGTATTTTTTTACGTGCTTCACTGAACTCTTTCCGAGCTATCAAAATGGTGAAATAGTTGTATCTTTAAAGCTAAACTTGTTTTATATTTCTAGAACAAACATACAAGCTCTCAGAATCAAACTCTCCATCTCCTGTGACCTCCTAAAGGAAATAGTCATCAAATTTGCTTGCTGGGGGGGGCTGGAAGACATGACCATGGGCAGGGGCTTCCTTGCTGACCTACTTAGACAGGAGTGATCGCCTGGATTAGATCCCAGCTCGCTGTCCTGTCTCCAGAGTTGTTCTGTGCAAGGTGAAGGGATCAGCATGTGATGTCTCAAGCCCTGCCTGCCCCCACACCACATTTCCCCAAGGACTGAGCACAGTCTCAGGCAGGCTAGGGAGAGGATCAGGAGCTCCTTCAGGACCGTAACAGCTTCCCAGCACCCCAAGGGTGGTGTAAGGGATGTTGTTCTGAGCAGGCAAGCAGCGGTGGGTTTGGAGGGAGCTCCATTTATGAACTGTTTGTACCTGGACTGGAACAAAATGACCTCAGCCCAGGATGTCTAAGTAACGGTGTCGTCATCTCATTTCACAGAACTTCAGAAATTGTCTTTGTTGGGAAAAAAGTACTTTGGATGTTTGGGACCACTACTGAATTGCAGCTGTTGGCTGCAATCAATAAAGCAGTTCTGACTCTTAAAATAAAATCAAACCAGTAGCTAATGGATGTTTGGAGAAGGATACAAGGAGGAGAAGCTTGCATATTTCCTGCTAATCATCTCCTGTCTTCAGACATTTTTCAACACACACAAGACTTCTGGAGACAGGCTTCTGTGCGTTCAGTCAGCAGGAATGCATTTTTCTTTTCATGAATTTGCACAGCTTCCTTGTGAACTTTTATCCCCTGTCTGTTAAGATAACATTTGTTGCCATGAAGATGATTGGCTGTGTTAGATCCATCACTTTTAACGGAGAGGAATCTCAGGTGTCCTCCTGATGGATTCCTGCAGCTGCACTATGCCCTGGCACATCTGACGCTGGGTAAGCAGCTTTGTGAGATATAAATAACGTTGTCTTTTCTGCTGTATTAAACATGCTCACAGTTCTTCATCACTGAGGACTGCGCTGCTCCAGACCCAGGATGCGTTACATTTATTGTGGTGGTGAATTCAGGATAAGTGCTTCTTCAGAAGGTCCCCCTGTGCTGACTGCTCTTCTTGGCTGGCAGCTTTGTGTCTGTGAAGATCAAAAGATTTCCCCTTAGCTGTGAATTCAGGCATAGTTCCTCTGCCTGTTTCGGGAAGGAGAGAGATGATCCTAACTGCAAATGATTCTGTTACCGAGATTGTTTTCTGCCTTTTAGCTTTTTAGAAATTGCTGGCAGAGTCATCAGTCTGACAGTTTTCACAAGAATTAGTTCCTGTGTTGCAGAGAATTGCCTTGTTGTGCTGAGGCTGGAAGCAGCTGGATTTGCCAGTCTTTGCCAGGGCAGGGAGGGCAGGAAGCACCATCGGTTCTCCTGCTGGTGCCCAGAGTCCAGCTGAGGTTCCCTTGTCATTGTTTCTGGATGTATAATGTAGCTGGATAATGTCAGAGAACCCTGAGTCTGGAGTTAAGGTCTCCTTTGCTTTGGTGGGGCAGTGCCTTGGGTGGGCTCACGGCGAGCACAATGCCTGCCCCTGGATGTGTGTTTCACAGGAATCATTTCCGTTTTCCCATGTGAGATACTGAAGAGGTGCCCAGAACCTGCACTTGTAATGGCCAAACATGGGGAAAGCATGCTGCCAAGTAACTGGGAGAGAAACCTGAGGTCTGTTTTGTTGAGATGGCTTCCTGTGACTTCACACCCCCATGGAACTGCTGCCACGTGCCCCTGTTCCCATACTGATCATACACAACACTATAAAAATACAGATTTATTTTTTTTAATATGCTAATTGAGACTTTTTATATTTTATTCCCTGTTTGGAATATTAGCAATTCCATATGGATAAAGCTTAGGTTATCTGCTTGGGAAGCAGTATGGATGGAGAGGGATCAAATGAAGGATTTGCTTTTCATAATCATAATGTCTCCTCCTGATTCGTTGATAACTGTCCCTTTGAAGATAATTAGTTCCTGGTTTTCATCTTTATAATCCAGCAATTCTCATCTGATAGACTACAAGATTTGAAGTTCTTCTCAAAAGAAGTACCTGTAAAATCTCACTTTTTGGCTCAGTTTTGGCAGTGCGGCACCTCTGGGTCAGTTTTACACTGCCACCTTTTAAGACTCCATTTCATGATACACTCACTGCAATAAAGATTTTATTTCCAGTAACTATATAACTGAAGCAAAGAAAATGACATTACAATGACATTGTAATGAGCAGGAAAATGAATCCTCATGTGGCTTTCTCCCCATCCTCCTCCCAAAGGTTGTGCGATTTCTTATCCCTTGCCAACATCTGGCTTAGCTGGAAGCGTGTTATTCTTTCCATGAGGAGTGTCTTCCTTGTGAGCTGAACGGGTGCCACACAGAACAAGTGCCCTGATCTCACTGAACCTCTGCAAGATCCTGACTCCCATCTTCTGGCCATGGTCACTCCCATTCAGCTACAGCAGGTACCACAAGGCCTGGATGCATGTGCTCCAGGCTGACAGGGAAACCACATCCTAAGCATGGTCCCATCCATATCATGGATGGATTTCCACTATGTTTCCTTGCTCTTTTTTCCCATTTTCACACCAAATTCATTCAGCCTTGTTTACACATGGTCTGAATGTGCATTGATCACGCAGCATTGGCTTCAGAGCTTCAGCTGTGTTTCTGTGAGACTTTCCTCCCACTGTGCGTGGCTCAGCCAGAGCAGCACATCTTGAACTGTTCTTCAGGTGTTAAAATTTAAAATAGAAGTGTCTTCAAAGACTTGTAGAACAACTGTGATTTGGGGGTAAAAAAGAGGCGGTCTCTTCTATCTGGTTACCAGGCAAATATTCTGTTGGAAGAAAGACTTCCTCCCCCGCCTCTTATATATTTAATTTCTTTGCTTTTGCGTGCTTTTAAATATTGGATGGATGTGGATATGACCCCCAGGTGAGCAGGACTCAGCCATTCTTCTCTGAATTATACATTTAGCCTATTTAAATGCAGCCATCATGTGAAACAAAAAGGAGAAAATGTACTTATGTTCATTTAGAAGAATGATCTTTGGATAACGTCACCAAATATCGCAGGGTTTCATCTTGCCTATAAAATAAATTGGTCCCAGTGTGCTGTGAGATGCACATAAAAGTTTGAATATGAAAGTAGTATAAAATTCAGATGAGTTGGTAGAACTCGCTTTAGAATTTTGAAAAAATGGGACCAGATTTCCTAAGATCGATGTATGAGGGAAGAAGGGACATACTGCCGATTTTCATTTGTGAATCTCAACCTATGGGCATATTTTCTTTTTTGGTGCCCCTTCTCCTGACATTTGATCGTATTAGTGACCTTTTGTCCTGGGGTGTGATGAGAGCACAAGTGTTGCAGATGTGCTTTGTACCCCAGCACAATAAGCCACAGAGACTGATGACGATGGTAATGCTCAGATTTGGTTGGTGGTCTTTGGACTGCGAGTTCTGCAATCACTTCATTATTTTTATAGTTTTTCTTTTACACTGAACTCATTGGTGCTCAGGAAAGAGTTTCTAATATTTTAAGGTACACCTTCTTGTCTTCCCCTCGCCAGTACTTACACCAGCAACAGTGGGGTTTGCATGGTCTGTGTTCTAGTAATTGCTTTCTACCGGAACAATTAAGAGCTGTGAGAGGAGAGGAAATTTGGCTAAAATGTTCCAAATGGAAATCTGCTTTTATGTGGTTTCAGAATGACAACCCAGCAAGCATAGGTGGATGTACTGTAAAGTGTCAGGATTCAGACAGCACTATCCTTATCCTCAGTAAACAGGCGGGGTTGGGAGGGACGTCTGGATCTGGGCAATCCACACCAACTCCCCTCCCAGGGCACCACAAAGCTCACACAGATACAAACAAAACAGCCTCACTCAAATATTTCTGTACGTTCTTCTCTTCCAAAGTAGACTGCAGAAACATTGCATCTACACCCTGGTTACTAAAGGCAAAAAATGAATTAAATAGGGCAAACAAAGCTGGAGCTAAACTATTATGTATTTCAGATTGCTTAGTATTTGGCATGTGGACCAAATGCTTTAGATTATAAGGCATAAGCCTTTCAGAACCTTAAGTTATTTTAAAATTAAATAGATGACAGGCACAGGTCTGCTGCATGGATTTGGTTTTCTTTGTGTCTTAGCAGTAGTAGTCAGCAATGTCTCTAAGTATCTAATAAAGCTATTTTCTGCTATTACAGAAAGGTTTGCTATAAGAAACAGAACTGAGAGAGGACCACATTTTCAATAAAACAAATTGAACAGATTCTCAGAAATCTAGGTCACAGTAACAGATGACCTATACATGGTCCTAGTTTTTGATGCAACTGTCTAATCTGCTCTGAGAGTACTAGCCAGACATCATTCCTAATTGACCTTGATATTCAGTGAACAGAAAGAAAGCTAAAGCCACATGATATTTAAATCTTTAGCAGAAAATAATATATGGCAAACTTGAATGCATTCTGTTTTGCAACTAGGGTCTTTTTAATGTGAACCTTGTCTGCAAATGTGTTGATCATCTTTAAAGTCTGAATTTGAGGCTCTACCTAAAGAGATAAAGCTGACTAGGACGAGCCATTCATTAAACCCTGTTGCAGGGGAGGGTTTTATATCCGTCGCACAACCCCACTCTGCAATGCGGCCGCCCTGGTGGACTCCCCCAGCCTCCCCCGTGGAGGAGCAGCGTTCTCAGTGAGATGAGAGCTCTCTCCTTGCCTGCACTGGGGGGCTCAGCTCCACCATGAGCCCCCGGGGTACCCAGCCCTGGTTATGTAAATGGAGCTGCTGCCACTCCGGGGCACTGGCGTGCGTGCAGCTGGAAGTGTAAGTAAATATGGGAGACTGGGAATTGCAGTCCCTGGTGAAACCCTGACCACTTCTGCTCATAGACCAGATGAATCCTTTTTGTTCATGACATCAGACTCAAGATGTAGCACTATTTACAGAGGCACTGCAGACTTGTACACAGGAACAGAGGGATGTGTGCTCTAATGCTCAAGTAATGTGTGCTCAAAAGCCTGGAAAAAGTGAAGTAGGAAAGCCTTGAATACTCATATGACAAGGTATTTTCCAAGAGAACTATAAACTGATTTGGTTACCAAATTGAGAATCAGTAAACATATTGACAGAACTCTGGGGATTGCTAACCTATAGCTCGCTGGACTCCTTGCGTTCCAGTGTGCCTGCACTGGACAAGCAGTGCCTGTGTCACCACTGGGCTCACCCTGCCTGGGCTGGAGCCACCCCGGAGCGCGCAGCCCCTGTCCCCCGTCTGTGAGAGCAGCTCCGAGCTGAGGGCAGCGCCCGGGGGGGACACGTTGCTGCTCCACGTGCCACCCGTGCCCACCCAGCCCTTACAGCTGGGCATCTCATCCCACACAGCCTGGCCTTTCCGAGGGAAACACGGGTTAACCGCAGGGCTGAGCTACGTGGTGTTGCAAACCCAAATTGTGCATGATCCCAAAGCCGTTATGGTGGAAAGGGACCTGCTAGCGGGCAGCAGAATTCCCATTCCCAGGCTTCCTGCAATATTCATTCCCACACAATTAACTGCTAATGCAGGAGGGTTCTTGGGTTTGAGATGCAGCACTCGGCACTCAGAAATCTGCAGTTTTACCCAGGTCATTGCTGGCAGTGGGGTTCATTTCTTTGTGCTATGGTCCAGGGCAGCTGCAGATGGTTTGAGCTGCTCTCAGGCAGAACACGGAGGGCAGGAATGACTGAAGTCTGTTTGAAGAGGTGATGTCATCAGACTGTATGTCCATGGTGCTTCTTAGGGAAACACATGCTTCCATGTTATCCTTAATATCAAAACACCCAATTGTTATCTTTTGAGTTCTTAACATTTGAAACTGTTGAGCACTATTAATCAACGCTGTGGGTTTGAAATGAGATTACAGCATCTGCTGGCTATTATTAAGATAAAATGAAATTCTTAGGATTCCACATTTTTTGTTAAATTGCCAAGTGTATTGTGAGATCTCAGCATACCTGACACATTTTTATTGGCAACCAACCCTGTAATGCAATACCATCTATTAATGGTCGGATTATACACGCGCTGGTCTTCTGCATCTGCTGCAACTTCCAAGGCTGTTAGTGGTTGTGACAGTGGTTCAGGCTTTATAAGCTTTCCCTTGGAATAGTTGTAACTGGAGTTGTGAAAACTGCCTTTGGAATTATGTTATTTCTATGTGCAGTTTAAAGAAACCCTGACCACATGAGAAGAGCCATCAGCATCCTTTTCTTATGTGCATGATGGGATTATTCCCATGTCCAGGCTGAGTCTGCAGATGTTGGGGGCGGGTTATGCTCAGACATTCCTCTTATGGCTATTTTGATTAAGCAGAAGTGCTTTTTGCCTACTTATAATGGTCTGGTTTCCATTCAAAATTATGTGCTTAACAGGTACTCAAAATCTTACGACCCAATTGCAAGGACAGAATTTAACTTTTCAGCACATTTTTTTTTAGACAGCACTTTCAAGGGGTAGGTTTTAGCATCAGCATCTGGATGAATATTAAGTATTAGCAGTCTTACAGGTAACAGAAAAGTTGCTGTATTTTAAGAACACCATGGAATTTCATCTAAAAGTGTGTTGTAGATAGAGCCATCAATATCCTTAACCTTTATTAAAAATAATAATGTTTTTGTTTAAAGGCCTATTTTAGGTAGGTCCTCCTGGACTTGTCAGTACCAGCAAGAAAAAAAAAATCAAAATAGGTGATAAGAATTGGGCTAGATTACAATCAAGCTAAGTTTTACCGAGAAGTAATACACCCAAGCCATTGTACTCCATCAGGAAGAGAATTCAAGGAAGTTATATAATTACTCAGACAAAACTGACTCCTGTGAAAAGTATTTACATTCACATTTATATTTTTAATGTTCTGAAACAGCAGCTGAAAATTCTGTGAGCTGGCCCCTCACATGTACGGGTGTTTATTAGTTGTACAAGAAGCACCTTTTTTAGAAGTGTGTTCTTTTAGTCATCCAGCCTTTTTTTGCCCTACGTTGCTCGAAGGACCAGTGGAAGCAAGTCCATCATCTGCCTCATGGGCTGGTCAGAGCATTAGCAATGCTCTTCCCAGGTGTCTCTCTGGAAGATGGACCTTCCTTGCTTTAGAACTCTTCCTCTTTTCCTGAGCTCACAAGGACTGTGTTGATAAAAACGTGCTTAATGGCAGCAAACAGCCCAACATTTGTTTCTGTATTTTATGATGCTTTGTATGGCTGCAGCTCATAACAGACAGACACACACTTCCCAACTGCAATATACAACTCTCACTTTCATTGTTTTTCCTGGGTGAAGAAGAGCAAAGTCATCCCACTCCCGCTGCACTCGCAGCGAGGCTCACACCTAGAGACACCCTGAGACTGTGTGCCTGGCACAGTTAACAGTCTTAAAAGCCCGTTGGACCGGGTATTTTATCTGGCACTAAGGTGGTAAGGGAGGTAAGATTTATGGAAAAATACAAAAGGAGAGGAGGACCAGCCCCAACCCTCCCGCTCTTTGGGCGAGGACTGCCCCGAGCCCCAGTGCGCGGCTGCGGCGCCGTGCACAGCGAGGGGCTGGCTTCTCAGCTAATAAAACCCGCTGGTTGGTTTTCTAATCTCGATAATTTCTGCTCATTGGCTCCAATCAGCGGATTAAAGCCCAGTCTCCGAGCAGTTCTCATTTTAACTCCAGACTGGGGGGAAAGTAGGGGAAATGGGAGGTACCAGACACTGAGCAGTTTGGTTTTTCTTATTTATTTTTGTGTTTCCCAAGTTGACACAACTGAACAATATTCTCCTCCACAGCTGGTACTGGAGCTGCATGGAGTAAATTTATTGAACCTTTTAGGATGAAATAAGCTGCCCAGCCTTGTCCCCTTACAGCCACCACTAAACCAAGTCCATTAGAACACCACCCCATCTCAGGCTGGACATCAGCTGCCTCGGTAACAAATCTCTGCTTTTGTAAACACTTTGAGGTTTTCTGTCCTCAAATTCTTTTAATTCCCCCCCCACACTCCCCCCAAATTAAAATCTCCAGCCAGATCATGCTTCTGCCTTCCAGACCCAGGGCAGCTGAAAAGTAACCATATGGACTCCATGATTTTATGTACTGCGACAATAAAGCTTTTATGACATTCTAGGTGGTTAAAAATGGCAGGCAGGAGCTCTTAAACATGGCACAGGCATGTTGCTGTTCTGAACCGACAGACCTGCCAACAGTGCATCAAAAGCTGTAATTTCCTGTGCAGTGAAGCCCCTATCTCTGCTGCCTCCAGCTTTGTGTCCCAGGGCTTGTGCCTGTGTGCTAACAAATCTCTATTGTCCAGCGGGGCGAATAGTGGCTGGGACCAAAGAATTGCTGTCTGGTTTCTATTCAAATCCAGGTAGTCAGAGATATGAATGGAGTTTCTCGAACAGCCATGTGAATAACCTCTGCTCTGCGTGGAGCTGCAGGCGCTGCGCTGGCTGCTCTGCGCCGCGGCTGCAGGGAGCACACCACTTGGAAATACACTTTTAATGCTCCTCGTGGCTTTTAATACTTATTAACTTTTAAAATATGCTATCTTGCATTCCTGGACAAAACAATGAGGGTAAATCATCCCCTTCTCAACTTGCTAAACTTGTGGAAGAATTCTACTTAGAGCTTTCATAATGGGTTGTTTTTGCTGACGAAACAATAGGAAAACTTTATGAAAATTATTTTCTTAGAAAATGCCAGATTTTTAAGTGTATGTTGAACATATTTTATCATGCACAGAGCCCAAGCACCATCGCAGAGGATCTGGGGGGAAAATAAGTTAAATTTCTTTAGATATCGTATACACAGCCCATTGCAATCGTCACAGTAAATCACTGCAGATGGTTTGGGGGGGGCAAATACATTAAATTTCTTCTAGATATTGTAGAGTCCATTGAAAGCGTCACAGCTAATCACTGTCGACAGTCTGGGAGCAAATATGTTAAATTTCTTTTAGAGCAAGTTATGATAGAAAGTCCGAGTGTGATGGAGCAAGAATTAGGGGAATACTGCACATCGGGGCTCATTTTATTGCAGTTTTTTTGTATTTTTAATGATTTCGTTAATGAACATGAGGCTTATGGAATCGAGCCCTGCACGGCCACAGAACCAAAGCGCCGAGAGCGGGGCTGTCTCACCCCTCTCCGACCACAACAACTGTCGCTAATCCGTCGCCGGTCGCGATACGGTCCGCGGGCGGGGCGGCCGAGCGCTCGCCCCCGCAGGTGCCACCGGAGCCAGACAAAAGGGGGGACCGGGGGCATCCTCTCCCTCCTCGCCGTCCCCGCCCGGGTCTCGGCGGTGCCGGGCGCTGCCGCCGCGGGGCGGGGACGGCGTGTCTGGGGCTGCCCCCCTCCTTTGTGTCCCCGTCTGGCTCAGTTCCTCCCCGCCAGCCCTCGGGCGACACGCGTGTCTGGTTACCGACCCGGACCCGCGAGCAACTTCCAGCGCTGCGGAATCGCTCGAGTTTCTCCTTCTTCTTCGGGGGAGGAGG
>VZTE01004704.1:966904-984937 GCA_013397775.1 Eulacestoma nigropectus
GGGGCCGTCACCCGGCTCCGGCGGGCGGTGGCCGGGCCTGGTCCGCCCGCCCCCGAGCCCCCGGCCGGGTTATCCCCGGGCGTTCTGGGCCACTGGGAAACTGGGTCAGGGCGCGGCCCCGCCGCCAGCATGGGCAGAGCCGGGCAATAGCGCCCGGCCACTTCGTGTTCGCACGTAAAGGCACCTAAAAGGTGTCACGGAGCGGCTCCAGCGCCTTCAACGGACGCTGTGGGCTCCTGGAGAACCCCGGGATTGTCCCTCTGGAGCGACAGGACAGCCCCCACCAAACCCCATCGGCAGCGTTGCCCTGAACCAGACGTAGCATCGAGGAGATTTTCCACTTGTGTTTGTTTCCTTTCCATTCTTTAGCACAGCGAGAACAACCGTTCCCGTTTGTATGGCAGGACAGAATAAAGCACTTTTAAGCACGTTCTCAATGAGACCACCTGATGATGAATGAACTCCACTACCTTGCTAGTTTCAGTGGTTTGAGACTGACAAAACTCAAAGCTGCTCCCAGAACTCGTCTGCGTCCTTTCCGTGTGCTACAGCAGTGAAAGAAGACACTGGGATGTCTCTGCAATTGCACTAAGATGCACTAACTTTGTTTCTTTAAGTGTTTTCAGAGGGAACCCAGGGCTGAGCAGTGGGGAGAAGACAATGTCCGTGTTGCATTTTCTCTTCTCATTCTCTTCCAGGTTTCTTAGTATTTTTTTTCTCTGTTTTTGTTTTCAGTTATTGACCTTTTATTCTTCTCTGAGAACATTTTGAGAGGGGGAGACTAAAGCACTGGACACCCTCCTTGGAGGGGAGTTTGGGCTGGGTGACTCCTGATTCCCTTCTGACTTACGATCCTGTACCGTAGGGCAGGTTCTCGTTCTCTGACACTGCACGGCTGTTCCTTCTCTGTGTTTTGCTGCTGTAAAAATGCTTTCAGTAACAACTGCAGTAACCCAGTGCTGTTTCTGGGTTCCTGTGCTCTGGTGGCCTGGCAGCCCCCGCACCCTGGGACAGGGCTCGTGCCCCCGGGCAGCTGCAGGTGGTGGATGAAGGGAAGGTGCCGCAGTGGCAACGCAGCTCCTGCCCTTCACTGGTCAAGTTTGTTGAGTTTTTCAGATGTGCCGTGATGTCATTAGCAGGGACGTGGAGCAGTGGGAAGGGTGGGTCAGAGGGCCCTTGTGGGCATTCTTGACACGCATTTCTGTAGAATTCCCCCTCAAGGGCTGGATGAATGCATAAATAGAAAACGAAAATAAAATGAGAAAACAAATGACAGTTACATGGAACTCATCCAAAAGGAAGCAATTTGGAAAGAAAAAGAAAAAAAAAAAGCTTGACATGCTGCTTTAATGGTGGCCCAGGCTCGTATCACTGTCACGCAGCTGCTATTGATGTGGATGAAGCGGTTCCTACCTCCCTGTCATGAGTGTGAAGGAGATAACTCATATCTGCTGCCCATTCTGCCCACAATCACCATTGTAGTAACTTCTCCAGTTCCCAGACAGCTTCCTCTCTGCCTCCTCTTTTGAAGACTGTCTTTCATTTCTTGAGTAATTTAGTTATACTCCTGAAACGTAGTTGATGCAGTTGTTAAAATACATATTCTGGTGCTTGCTGGGGTAAGAGTGGGCTTCTGACTGAAAAACATACGGTATCTTTGATCCTATTTATGAAAAATAAAAAATGAATCCATAAGAGTGGTTTTTGAGGGTAATATGGGCTTTACAAGGTATCTGAAGAGCTATGGAACCCATTTTAAGATTAGCAGAAATACTATAAAAGTCCTCAAATATGAAATGTTAGGGTCTGGAAGAGGGAGCAGGGTTGTGGCACAATGTATAAGCACAATCACATGCCAGTCTCCAGGTGCCTCCTTCTGTCCCCACATCAGAGGTGATCTTCAAATGGTTGAGTCGCTTGAATATTTTGAGGCTCGTCCTAATTATTTTGCTCTCATTCTCAAAACACTCGGTCCTGCTCAGTAGGATGAACATCGCGATTACTAAATTAGAACCGTGTTTTACTAAATCTATGGAAAACATCATTTCCCATTGGGAAGTGAACTACTGGAGCAGCCATGGAGAACAAGTTCCCCAGGCAAGGGCACTGCAGCCGAGGCCGTTGTGCCGTGGCTGTTCCTCCACGCCAGAGCCGGGCCCTGCAGGACCCTGTCAGTGGTGATGGGGCTGGGGGCAGGAGGTGGGGGTTGACCCAGTTTTCAGCCCTTCAGCCATTTTACAGTACTGCCGTCAACTTTGTGTTACATTTTGCTGCTTAAAATTTACCCAAGTCAGAATGAAAAAGCGATAGAGATCTGTTGAGGCATCTGAAGGAGAGGCAATGCCGGTACTCCCTTGTGCTTCCCCCAATTATCCTTGAGTCTTTCTGGCAGTTCCCATCCTGGAGAAAGGCTGTGACAAGAGAGGGGAAGGAGAAAGGAAGACTTCCCATGAGTTTGGTCAGATCCAGTGTGCTGATCCAGACAGGTGAGACACGGGGCAGATGGATCTCATTTCTCTTCATACTGCAAAGACCAGCAAGTGAAGAAGTGAGGGCTTAAAGGATACATGTCTTTTTCCCCTCCTGTGTCATCTTTATTGAGAAAAAAGGAGAAATCCAGAGTGTTAATCTGAACCTCCCCTCTTCCAGCACCCCAATGCACAGCACTGTGCTGGTCAGACCAGCTAAGTTACCTTCTTATCCCTCCCCATTGCTGTTCTCTTCCTTTCCTTGGGAGACTGAGATGTGCCTATTGTCAAGTTCATTCAGGCAAGACTGTAAAGAAATTATTTAAGAAAATAGTTTGGAAAAAGTTAATTTGGGTCATGGAGGGATTAACTGAGGAAATTGTTTCTCTACATCCTTCTGCTAAGAAGTAAGCAAGGGAAGAGCTTGAAAATAAACCTTATTGAGCCCATTTTTGGAGTTATTTTGTATGTATTCTGTCCTTTTGGTAGCTGTCATTGCTTAAATCCATCTAACTTGATGAGGAAGGAAAAAGATTCAGCTTGAGATCAAATTCAAAGTGAAAAGATTTGGCCAGTGACATGATGAAAGGGATAAGTGTAGGTAGAATGGGATTAAACAGAAGTATTCTTGGTATTGAACACATGGCTCAGAGGCCTTTACTCTTCACAGCCTATTTGAAGCCAAATTTGTATCCCTTTTGCGTGAAAAAGGAATGATAAAATAAATTTTAAAAATCGTTGTGAAACTGAGTGAAATAGAAACTGAGTGAAATAGAAATTGTTTGATAGAACTGATAGGCATTTACGAAGCCTCACTGCGAAACATCAGGGGTGGCATCGGGGAGCAGCTGTGGCAGGAGGGACGCCTGGATTTGGAGGGGCTGGTCCAAAGGAGCCATCCCGGCTCCCCGTGTCCGGCGGCTGCAGCTCTGCTCAGGGAGAGACCTGGCTGCACGTTCCCCTGGTCCGCGTGCAGGGGGAGGCCCTGACGAACAGCAGTGGGTTGTTGCAATCCTTCTCCTCTGTGCCTATCGCTTCCTCTTGGCTTTAAAACCTCATCTTAAAAGAGTAGCCTGTAAAAGTGGAATTCCCTGGGCCTTCCAAAGTATTCCAGTTCCTACCGTGAGCATGTGTTCTGTGTGCACGGCAGGACCGTGGTTGGTACTGCACTGTGGCACGGTCACACTCTGTTGTGCAAAGCCAGTTGTCCTCACCGTGCTGAGAGTGAGGGAGTGGCTCGAATTCTCTCACTTGGGGAGTAAACATAAGGGAGAAATTAAGGCACAAGACCAAAACTGAGTAAGAAGTCAGTAGAAGAGCCAGAAACAGGGTCTGCTAACTCTGTGCATTATTTGTTTTTTAGGGTATGCTGCCAGTATTAATAACAAAAGAATTGGCTCCGTTTCCACACTTGGGCTATGAAATATGCATGTCTGTGTTCCTGCAATCAGGGGAGCGCTGTTCTCCGAGGAGGAGCGCTGCAGGTTAGCACTCTGACAGGGTCCCCGTGGCTGGCTGCTTCTCGGTGCCTGTCACCTTCTGTAGTCATCAAGTGGATAAAGAATTTTTGTCATGCTGCTTCATGAATGAAGCCTGTGCTCCTAAAGAGCATAAGAATTAGCTCTGAAGTGTGCATTAGCACAAAGCCGAGGATGTTGAAAATCATAAAAACTAAAATACACATTCACTCCATTTTTCCTTTCCCTTATCCTGACTCTGAGTGGGGACAGAGTCTGGGTTTAGTTTGTCATGGTTTTTTTTCACCCTGGCTGCCGCTAAAATGCTTGGGACTCTGGAGAGCTACCAGCCCTTTGCTTTTAGCATCATTCAAAAACCTTCCATTTAGAGACCATTCTGATATCTTGGTGGTTTTTTTCTTCGTCGTCTTTTTTTAACTACTAAGGAAATTTGCATGAAAATGGAATCATTGTTTCTGAAGAGTTCCATCTGCTCCTGCTGCTTATTCTGGAGCTGAAGTCATAATCCTCCGTTTGTGAAATTTCCCATTGAAGAGATTTTTGGCTTGGTATAGTTTCAGCACAAAATTTCAGAACAGAGGAAATATAGATACTTCACCTAGGGAAAAAAAAATATAAAAGAAAAAGCCTTGAGATGACATCAGAACTGCCAGTGCATCTGCAGTCAATACACTGTAATTCCATAGGGGCTGAGGGAGTAGGAAATAGGACAGTACATGAGGTGTGCAGGGCTTGGGGTGGGAAAATGCATTTCCTCACAGCGTCAGAGCTTTGGCTGGGGGTAATGAAGGAATTGTAATTTTCTGAGTGGCTCAATAAATAGGATTCCTTTTGGTGGAAGTGAAAGAGCAGGAATGGTTCAGGGCAGCAGGAATGCTCAGACCAGCCAGAAACGAGCAAAGTCCCTTTAAAAGAGCTTTGGCCAGAATGGAGCTGCCAGGCTTCTCCCAGGGAGGATCTATGGGATGGATATTCATGTAGCCACTCTCACAGCCCTGTATCTACTTCGGAGGAATATTCTGTGTATGAGAACAGGATTTTTGTTGTTGTTCTAATTCCTTCTCTTCCTGTGTTTACTTACATTTATGCGCAATGCCGTGCTTGTGTGTGCCGGCCTGTAAAGGCTGGGCACATCCAGTCGAAGCAGTAGGAAATGGAGAATCCCGTGGGCTGGGAGGTGACGCTCGTCCTGCTCGGACCTCTGTCGCTATGCAGAAATGCTGCGGGAAACTGGGTCAGGGCGAGCGGCGCTGGCAGCGGCCGCGGGGCTGCGGCTCCTCCGCGCCGGCCGGGCCGGGCCGGGATGGGATGGGATGGGATGGGATGGGATGGGATGGGATGGGATGGGATGGGATAGGATGGGATCGCGTGCGGGGCTGCCTCCGCCTGCTCCCGAAGATATTCCAGGAGAATTAGTGACCTCCTTTTGCATCCTCATTTACGGGATTGTTTCCCGCACCACGTGCGGTGTTTGTGAAGAGCATTGCATATGTATGAACCGGGCTGTGCTTAAAGTAGGTAATACATAGTTCTGCTCGGGAAAAGCATTTCGTCTGCAGCATTTGGCATTTTCTCTGTTAATTAGATCGTGGTGTGCACGTGTGCCCCTTCGTGCGGCGCCTGTGCTCGGGAGCTGCCCCGTTAACCCTTCCCGGTGTGGGCAGTTTCCAGAAGGGCTCTCCTCCATCACTGCGGGCTGAATTCACACATCGCTCCTGCTCGTCTGCGATACCGCGTTATCTCCTTCCCCGTGTGATGTCTATCACGGTGCATGCCTCCCTCTCCCGAGCAGTGCCACGTGCACGCAGCTCTTGAACTCCAGCAGGAGTTGGGTCGTAGAATCACAGAACAGCTTGGGTTGGAATGGACCTTAATGATCATTTGGCTCCAGCCCCGTTGCCGTGGGCCGGGATGCCACTCACGGTCGAGGGGTCGACAGGTCCTGTCCCGCCGAGCCTGGTCCCGCAGCCAGACACTCACTGAGCTGCCCCTGCGCATCCCTCCCTGGCTTGTTTTCACTTCTCCCTGTCTGTTGGCTGCTGAACTCTCTCCCTTTGTAAAATCTCTTAATGCACTATCCCTTCATAGGAATTGACTCCTGGAGATGTCAGTCCACAGCTCTGTCTGCAGCTCAAGCATAACCATTAGCAGCTATTGAATTTTATAAACAAATCAGAGGTAAAATTTACCTCTTTAGGGACAAAGGATGGCTGATACCAAGAGACCAGCTTTGAGTGCAGCTGTGCTCTGTGAGCTCCACAGGAAATACACTTAGCTAAACACAGTTGTAGTTACGTGCAGCTTCCAACCTCTGTTTTCTTGCTGTTCTGTACCACTGTGGTGCTCAAGTACCAGGGATTTAGGAAAGCCTGGCCATCTACACCTCATCCCAATCAGTCTCTTGCTCCCTTGTTGCCAGCTGCTTTATCTCCTCCGTTTTCTCTCTTATCTGTCCCTGGCCTTCAGAGCCTTTTAAAGAGATGACTTTGGTCTGCTGGTCAGGTAAAGCCTGGTTTCTTGTGCAAAGCCTGGTTTCTTGTGCAGATGAGGCACTGCTCAGCTGCTCCATGGGTCCAGATTTGGCCGGGAGAGCCCTTCCTGCTCTGCCTAAAGGCCAGCTTTTCATCCAGGGACTCCCATGGAATCCACAGTTCTCACCATCAAACCACTCCGTGCTGGTCTCTGCTGCGGTGCCTTCTGGAGGCTTGTCTGGAGCTGGGCAGAAGACACTGGGGAAGGCACCAAGCTCCTGGCTCAAGGCACAGCTCTTGCGCCGACAGGCACGGACCCTGACATCCCAAAAATTCATTAGTTGGACACAGATTGCAATAGTAGATATTGGCAGAGGATATTGGACTATATTCTGTTGGATACTGAATGCTTTCAGAAGACAAGCTAGTACTGGCTTTCAAGGATAAAGAAATACTGGCAAATTTATATCTAGATACTGTTCTGAAAAATGTAACATCACTTCTTCAAGGGGAAAAACCTATGCTAAAGTTTGTTATCAGTTTTGGTACCTTCAATTTTGAGAAAGGGTCCCTTTCACTTTTCTGACAACCACAGGAAAACAGGCATTTTTCAGATCCGTCAGGTCAGTTTGTCTTTGTTGTGTGCTGCAGGTGAGGCTGTGTCACAGGCGGGGCTGGGGCTTTGCTGTCTGTCCTGCAGAGCTGCCCACAGAACTGTGTGTGAGCTGCAGTAGCATGTACACATCCTTCCAAACATAGCTGTTTGTGTTACTGCGGCATGCAACTCCGTTGTTTTTTCTTTTAAAATTAATTTAATGCTTCATTTCTGTTTGCAGAAACGCAGCGACTCACATGTATGACCCAAGCACAAATTCTGCACAGCTACAGCAAAGTTCCAAATGAGACTAGAAATTACATGTAGCTCTGTGATTTAATTTTCTCTGACATATTGAGTCTATGTTTTAGCCTACAGAACTCCACAGCTGTGCCCTAATTCTCTTTTCCTTGTGATCTCAACATCGCTGCCTTTTAAGGCATTGCTATTCTTGGATCTCAGCAGGACACCATGTTAGACTGTCACCCTGCTCGCTGTATTGCCAGTGCAGAAAGCAGCTTCTCCTTGGACTTGCAGAGAATATGTGCAAGCAAACTTTGGAGCAATTCAGTGGGTGGATGAGACTAGATCAGAGAGCTTTATATCCTGCACGATAGTGTGTATTGAGATGAGGGTGTACGGGTTCCTCCGTGATTGCTGTCTCAGGGCATAAGGAAAATGTTCATATTTTGTTACAAATGACAAGCAATAATGTAATTAGTCTTTGGCAAGGCTCACGCAGGAAAAGCTGGATGTCTTTTGCCGTAAAGAAGAGGGTCGCTGCCCTGTGGGTATTTATGTTCTGTTTTGTTAATTGACATTCGTATCTCTAGAACTCCTAAGTCTAGTTCCTGATTTAACCAAATACTGAGTGTGTATAACCTCGGTGTGGCCCTTATCTAACATCTTACATTTGCTCCTATAGACGTAGTGCAAGTGCAGTTTGCTAAATTTGGTGTGGGAACTTGCTCAGTGTGATTTGGGCGGTTCTGACACACAGTGTGGCACCTCGCAGTGAGATCCGCGGATCTGAGCATCCAGGGTGTCTCCTGTGAGTAGCAGGGGCTGTTTTCAGGAGTATGTGTGCTGCAAAGTCATCACAACACAGCACAAAGAGCCCCGTAGTTTCTGCTGATAAGATGCCTCGTGGTGAGCACTGGGAGTTTTCTATTTGCCTTGTTTGCAAGATATATGATAAAAACCCTAATGCAGATTTTAATTTTTAACTTCTGAAAAAACGCGTGGGATTATCTTGGGTGAGCAACACGAACATATCATGCCATTGGAATGTCAAAAATTTAATGCAGAAATCCAGGCGCTGTTGTTGGGGCAGATCATTTTAATTTCAAATCTGAATCTTACGTGTTTCCTCTCAAACCCTTTCACATTTCTTGCAGCACCTCGTGTTGCAGAGGATCCCTCTGGCTAAACCCGCTGTGCTGCGCTGGGGAGGATTTATGGCCGTGGTCGGCAGCCAGCGAGGCCGCAGAGAGCAGGGCAGCTCTGTCAGTCTGTCCGTCTGTCCTGCACACACAGACGTGCTGTGAGTGGGGCCTCGGCTGCACCCGCTCCTGGGCCCCGAGAGCAACCGGGAGAGTTTGTTTGGTTTAGCTAATCTGCCATTTTCACATTCCCAAAGCCAGGAAAACCAGGGCAGTAGTGGGGGTTCCGTGGAGTTCCAGTGTTTCTCTGGAGCTGCGGTGGGAGCTGTGGCGAGGACGGTTCCCGCAGAGAGCAGCTCAGGACAGGCTTAATGAGGGGAAATCAACCCCCCTAATTCGGGGGCCGCGTCCCCAGGCAGTCACGGGGAGAGGTGGATTCCTCCGGCAGGCAATTTAGAGGCATCTGTTAGGAACTAATCACGGTCCTAACATGGGTCTCCTCCGAGCACGAGGTTCCTGCACAAGGAATTAAGCCCCTGACTTCTGCCGGCAGCTGCTCCGGCTGGGAAGAGATGCTGTTCCGTGACACTGTACAGAGGAGCTTGGAGCCTCTTCACTCATGAGGCACAAAATTTGGGGATCTCTATGGCCTTGGTTCCAGGTCTGGTGTCTGTTGCTTTTGGTCCCCTAAATCCTCACTGTTTCAGCAATTCCTGTGGGCATTGCCCGCTCCTGCTGTTGGATGTCCTGTGAAAAGCCATCGCTGAAAAACCTTTCCATCAGCTGTGCTCCAGCACAGCATTGCCTCACACTCCTGCTTTTCCAGCAGACTGGCCTGGTCGTGCAGCCACGGGTCCCTTCTCTGTTTAGATGCCTTAATGAGGCTGAGGTTTGTGGTCAGGGCTGCTGACAGGAAAGAGAAAGGGGAAAATAAAAATGAGCATAGGGAAGTGTTGTGGGAAGAGCTTTCCACAGCATTCATGGGATTTAATGTCCTGAGGACACAGCCAGAAGAATTCAAAGGAATAAAATCTCTATGACAAATTCTAGAATTGTTGCATTGCATTTAATGTATTTTAATTGACTCTGGTTTTGTCCCCCATTGGTTTTATAGTGCTGTCATCTGGAAGACAAAGTGTAGATCTGTGCTTTCCCAGCAGAGCTGTGCCTGTGTCTGCACTGGTTGGGTCTAGAAGGCCAGACTTGGTGTGAGCTGGATAATTACCCTGTAAATGAACCAGAGCAAATGTAGGTTTGAGGAATCTCTTTTAAATGTGAGTAAAATATTGACAAGATACCAATTAAGTTAGCACGAGGCTGGATCATGTGGAAAATAGCATTTAAAGATGTAGTTAGACTGTATCGTGAGACACGTACGTTGGGATCAACTTGATATCCAAAAAATTAGTTCCACCATGTGGAAAAGTTCTTGACTCCAACGCAGACACTTGGCACAGAGCAGATCCTCCACTGCTTCAGCTGGGGAAGTAGCTGGTAATTAGAGGCTCATCTTCTGTGAATCACCACAAAAGAAAATGAGGGCACAGTTTTTGAATGGGCTTGATGAAAACAGAGGGATATTGGGATTAGAGATTCATGGTTTCTTCTCTGGGTTTGAAGAAGAGTGTGATTTGTCATGAGTTGCATTGTCGGTGCACCCTGCCTGCTCCTCTTCCTGTCTGCTCAATTTGTCTGGAGGTTGTTTGGGTTCTCTTGTGCAAGATGACCACTTTTCTCAGTTTCTCCTACTTTCCTCCCCATCTGTGAAATAAAGGGAAATTCCCAGTACACAGAAGACCCCGTTTATCTTTGAGCAGCTTCCTTATGTAGAACAGTGTTATGACTATAGGAATTTGATCCTGAAAATGTGCTGCAGTCCTGGGGGCTTATGGTATGAGCAGCCAGTTGTAGCTGTTACCACTATGCAGTAGCTTTCCTCCTCAAGTACATTATCGTATTACCATAGATTTAAATATTTGAGTTACAAAATGTTGCTGCCTGATACTCCAGCAGTATCATATAAGACACATCACAATAGATACTGAGTTTAAAGATTGTTTTAAATGGCTTTAATACAGACAGAGGTCAGAAAAGGCAAGATAACAGCAGAAGAGGCTATGTCAAAAAGTAATTAGAGCAGGACAAATGGATTGTGCAGGCATGTCGAAGGCTGTTATTTCTGTAGGCAGTGAGTAGGAAAGGTGTTAATGTAATGTGACAGATCTGGAGCAAAAATGAGGGTGCAGGGAAAACAAATAGGAGCTGACCAATGGAATGGTTTAAATTATGAGGTTTGCTTTAACATAATTTGATTACACATGAAAGAAATGTTTAGTGTAGTTTCTTTGAAAACCTAATTGTCTTAAATACTGCATGTTCGATTCAGTCTTTACACCCAAAGCAGCAGCCCCCGTGCTGGGCCAGCCTCGCTCCCTGTCAGGAATAGGCATGGGAATACTTTGCCCTGTGTGGCTTCACAAATGAGAGGAGGAT
Source organism: Eulacestoma nigropectus (assembly GCA_013397775.1). NCBI lineage: Eukaryota > Metazoa > Chordata > Aves > Passeriformes > Eulacestoma > Eulacestoma nigropectus. The sequence goes on from VZTE01004704.1 coordinate 977,792, forward strand.
GGAAGATTTTTTTTTCCCCTAGTGTTTGTCTAACAAAATTGGCTCTTTGCAGTCATGTACATCTTAATTTGGAACCTCGTGCTAACTGGGGTGGGTGGTATCTGGGCCTGGGAGCTGCTGGTACAGGTGACGTATAAATTATCCAGTTTATCAGAAGGAAAGGATGAGGATCGGGTTTAGCAGGAGGAAGACAGGGAAATAACATGTATTTTTTCAGGGTTCAGCTCCTGCCCTGTTGAGAATTGGAACCAATATTAGTAGGAGGGGGGAGCAGTGCAGAAATGCCCCAGATTTCCAGGCTGCCCCAAAGGACTGAATAGGATACAAAGATTTAACTTCCCGAGCACCATTCTCCTCTGCAGTGTTGTCCTGAAATCACACAGCCTGCTGCACACACAAAGATTCAACTTTGCAGCCAGGACAACCTCTGTAGCTCATGGGGACATTTTCCTCACATCTGCAATAGCAGAAACTTAAAATGATGAAAGCATTTTTCTAGAGGAGCCCCCTCTGCAGCTTTGAGCTGGGCGCTTCACGTTATGGCTGGACAGCGAAAGGGGATGCAGAGCCCATGATAAATTAGGGGCCCTTATCCCCCTAAAACAGAGCCAGGTGTGTCACTGTGCCACCCTCCGTGCTGGTTGCCTTTCCTTGCTGCTCTGAGGCCCTCTAGAAAGGAAGCTGAATTTACACAAGGATTTTTTGAGTATGGGGATTTCTCCTGCGCTGTTGTCCCATGCCAGTGCCACCCTCTCTTTCCTCAATTACCCTTGCCTTTCTAATAAATATGTTTTCCATAGATTTTGACATTTCACAATATCATTTAAGCTTGAATTCATCTTAAGAAGTAATTGTTTATAGATGGTTGTAGATGGTAAATCACTCAGTCTCCAAGCTGAGGTGTTGGCAGGAGGTTCTTACAGAAGCTGGGAGTTCAGGGGATGTGGTTTTTTCAGTGGAATATGCTGTTTTCTGCATGGATGTATTCTTGGCTGGTTACATGGGTACAAAGGGGAAGTCTGGGGGTATTCTCAGGGTATACCAGATAGTTCCTCCATAATTTTATTCCCATTTTTGTAAATTTTGGAGGGACATTTCTGGTCAGTTTTTCCTTTTCTTGTAAAAAAGGAAAATAGGATTACAAACTGCAACAAGTTAAATTGAATACTCAAAGATCATTGGGGGCGGAAAGGGACATTTTAAATAGCTACTCCTACTGACAGAACAGCTAATTGCAGGAAAATTAAACCCGAAGTGCCATCCAGCCCGTGAGCGGGACCCTTTAGTGCCTCGGTGCCCTGCGGCACCCGGGGAGGGGAGGATGCTGCGGAGCTGCTCGGGGCAGCGCCGGGGCCGGAGCTGGCGCCTTGCGGGGACAACAGAAGCTGGTGCTGAAACCGGCTCCGCATCGGTGCCGGGCTCGCTCCGCGGAGCGGCTGAGGCGGCCCTGGGCAGAGCCGGGTGTGATTCCCGGTGTGCCCGGTCCTGCTCCCGGTGTGCCCGGCCCCGCTCCCGGTGTGTCCGGTCCTGCTCCCGGTGTGCCCGGCCCCGCTCCCGGTGTGCCCGGCCCCGCTCTCGGTGTGCCCGGCCCCGCTCCCGGTGTGTCCGGTCCCGCTCCCGGTGTGCCCGGCCCCGCTCCCGGTGTGTCCGGCCCCGCTCCCGGTGTGCCCGGCCCCGCTCCCGGTGTGTCCGGCCCCGCTCCCGGTGTGCCCGGCCCCGCTCCCGGTGTGTCCGGCCCCGCTCTCGGTGTGCCTGCTCCCGGTGTGTCCGGCCCCGCTCCCGGTGTGCCCGGCCCCGCTCCCGGTGTGTCCGGCCCCGCCGTGCCGCTCGCCGTGTCCCCGGTCGGGTGCTGCCCTCTCCCGTCCAGCGCCGGCCGCACGGACCCACGGGGACACCGAGCGGGGGCCGGGGCCCGAGCGCCCTGAGCCCACAGGAACCCTGCAGGGTACCGCTGTTCAACTTGCTGTAAAGCCCAAGGCTGCGGATCCGTCGATGTTTTCTCTCCTCCCGCAGAACCCGGGCGTTTCTCGGTGCCTGGTGACAGCCCTGCACAACAGGGATGCTCGGCCTGTGCTCGGCATCGCGGCCCCATCCCACGCATGGCCCGCGTCTCTCTGTGCTGTCACGATGTGCCACCTCCCCGTCCCTCTGCCGAGTCTCACCGGTGTGTGAGGCACGGAGCAGCCAGGACGTTCCCAAACAGGACTTCCCCCAACACTTAATGATCCAAAGAAGCTCCCAAGCCGCTGCAGTCACAGCAACGTGTTGGCTGCACTTGTAATTCTGAAGGTTTTTTCTTCTTTGTTTGCCATCTGACCTGAAATTCGAGGAAATGTCCTCACTGTTTTTTTTTCCCTGGGCATATAAAAAATTGCTGCTCACCACCAAGCTGGAATTTGTAAATACTGTTCAGAACTATAATAACTACAGTTATAATAACAAACTTGGTCTGTTGTTGCTATTATTAAAAACACCAGCAACTGCAGCAGACTGGTGTGGCTGTGTGATTGCAGTTTGTGTAAGTCAGGCATAAAATCATCTTTTGGCTTTTCAGTTTATCGCTTTAATGAACGGAACTTTTCATGCCTCTTCAAACCTGAGGGATACTCTCTGCCTCCTGGCCTACAGGCCTCTCCTCTGTTCCTGCATCCTGCTAAACATCATTTCTGCCCAGGTTTGGATGAAGAGATTTGGGCTCATTTGTGCCCACGCTGGCTGATGGGTGCGCTGGTTCTGTAGGTGAGACACGCCGGGACAAAGCCCCGCTGCGGCACCTGCTGTGGGCTCTGTGCCTGAATATTGACCCTTGGGAGAAACAACTGCCCACAGGAGGAGGTGCAAGGGTCAGATCTTGCCCTGGGCCCGCTGTTGCTCCAGCCGTGCGGTGCTCGGGGCTCTGTGAGGCTCTCGCTGGTAACGGGGACCCAGCCCAAGGACTTCCCCGTGTTTTCCAGTATGATCTGATGCTGTGTGACCTGGTTTGGTTACTGGGAGTTACAGGAGATGCACTCTCAGAATAGATGGAGCCATCCCATAGGAAGGGAATGGAGCTCGATTGCTTCCTCATAGAAATGTAAAGCTTCTCCCTTTGCAATCTCCTTTCTTGTACTTTCCCACTAAGGCAGTAAAACCATATACTTCCCATGCCTACAATCCCATTTGTTTTCCTTTTTTCCTCTGAAGGCGACCTCTCTGAGGAGCCCTTAACCTCCCCCCTGCCTTTTCCTCTGTTACACAGAGCTGCTCTCTGCTGTTTGTCACCCACCAAGCGAGGTGCAATGAAAGGCTTCTTGTAACTGCTCAATTCACTGGGATGGCAAATTCGGTAGCCAGGCAAAGAAAAATATAAATAAACAGATAAAACCAGAAATAGATAGAAGGATTCAATTTACACAGTGACCTATCGAACTAGTAAGAAGGAGAAAATTGCTTAATTTTATGTGCACCAAGTGACCACCTTCACTAGAATTATTAACACCACACTCCTGGTGTGTTTAACGCCAGGGAGGACAAGAATTACCCGATCTGTTGTTAAACCATTATCACAGAACAGCTCAGACATCAGGTGGATGTTTATTATCATTATTTGCAGTTCCTTCCATAGCTCCTCTAAGCAATTTTATATTAATTTTTAAAAATTTTCTCTGAAATAGCTGCATGCATAGCGAGTGGAATAGATCTTTTGGGGAAAGTACACTCTTGTGTTTACCTCCAACCAGTTCTCTCACTGCAGTGCATGAAAGCAGTAACGTCCACAGTACTGAGGCTGTTGAGATGTGTTAATCTGATTTTTTATCATTTATTCAGCTACATTTGCAAACCAGGTAGTTCTGGCTGGGCCTCGTTCCCCAGGTTGCTGTGCCTGCTGACCCGCACGGGCTCAGGCGCTGCATAGCGGAGGTGCTGCCAGCAGCACCGTTGTTGGTAAAATGAAAGCTAAGCCAGGAGTCGGGTATTTCCTTAGGATCTGTTTGTTGCTTGAAATCAAATCCTCTTCAATGTTGTAGTTTGGTCCATGGCCAGCTCAGTGGTGTGGGGGCAGCCCTGGGTTTGTCGCCTTCAGCGCCGAGATGTGCTGGGTTTTGTTATCCTCAGCCCGGACTTTGTTCCTGCCACAAAGGGGCTGATGGCTCAAACCGGGGACACAACAGAGCCCCGATTGTCATGAAAATGGGCAAAGCCTCGCTGGAGCACGGGGAATTATGGAACTGTGGCCGTGGGTGGGAGAGCAAGAGCTCAAGGAAGGGCTGCCCCTGTCCTGGGGCCACACAGCTCTGCCAACCCTGCTCTGCCCAAATTTGGGGTTTTCATCAAAGTTTTTGGGATCGGCTGTGGAAAGTGATGGTATTGGCAGAGAGTGTCCTGGGAGACCTGTGCTGGCCTGGCCTGGCACTGTTCAATCCATTTTGGTACTGGCTCATGACACCAGTTTGTCTCCATATTTCTGAAAAAGTCACATCTTTGGAGAATTCCTTCTCTTTGGAATGGTGGTCTCATGGCACAGGACCAGGGAGCACCCGGGGAGAGGGGCAGGATCTCCTCTTGCTTCCTGTGCCTGTCCCTTATGGCTTTAACATCAAGACAATAAATCCCTTGCAGGCAGCAGTGGCACTTGCCCAATTTTTGGCAATGCTTTTGGCTTTTACTGTTATGAACTGGTGTCGTTCTAAAATCTTAGACGTTGGTTACAGTAGCATCAGGTTTTTCTGTCTGGGGTTGGAATGGGCTGATCCAGGCTAAAATAAGAACCAGCTACTTTCTTTTTCCTTTGCCCAGACTTGCTGCAAGGCTGTTTGGGTCAGACAACAGAACTCATTTTTCCTGTCTTTGCCTGCCCTCTGCCCATTCCCAGTTGGCCTCTGATTTTACAGAACAGTTTCAGATCTCTGCAATTATTTTCTGCCCTTAAGGATTTATTATGGATAAACTGACGTGTATTTAATGTGAGTAGTGAATAATTAGGAAGATTTGGGTTGTTTCAGCAATTATAATTTTTCCCAGACAGGTTTTGTCTGTAATTGCAGTTTCAGAATTAGGAGGGGGGTTTTTTGGGGTTTATTTTGGGGTTTTTTTTGGTATATCTGTGTTTTGGGTCTTAACAGCAGTTGTGGGAGCAACTTTGGGTTATCTCGAGATTAACTTGCTTTATTTCAGCCTGCTGTGTCCACACCACACTGCAGCTTTACAAAATAAGCACTCGGCATTCTGGTCACACTTCTCTGAGGGGTGCCAGGAGCCAGCAAAGGGCTCGCATGGGATGAAGAATGTGGAGCTTTGGGAACAGCACAATTGCAAACAGCTGTGTCAATAGCGCAGCCAGGGCTGGCTTACCTTGGCCGTGCGCTGCGAGGGCGGCGGCATCGCTCCTCACCCAGCCCAGGTTTGGTGACTGCCGCAGTGAAAAAGGAGAGGTCAGTCCCACGAGGGTCTCACGGACTGACACGGAACTGCACAGATTTACAGCATCAGCAAAGCAGCGCAGGGTGGGCTTGCGACAGTTTGCTCCCGCAAATGCACCTGCTGTGCAGAAATGCTAGGTTAAAAACAGGATCATGAGTAGAGAGAATCACGGAAGGGTTGGGGTTGGGATTGAGATTGGTGGCCGGATCCCCTGCCCAAGTGGGGTCAGCCAGAGCAGAGTGCCCAGGCTGCCAGGAGGACACCACTGAGCTCTACCCTGCATGCACACGAGGTTACTTGCATTGCTGGATGTCACCAGAAAGCAATAAAATTCCAGGCTTGGGACGGAGTGAAATATGACCTCTTTTGTTGCCTCTGCGCCTTGTTTATTCTAAGCCAGCCATTTCTCAGAGCACGGTTGGGCGCTGCAGTCCTCAGGATGAGGAACAGAAGCAAACTGTGGCTTTTGAGCAGAGCCAGTTTTGAGACATCTGGACATCTGGAGGACAGGTTGGATTGGGTATCAGCAGAAATGCTCTTGAGCCTTCCCTTAAATGCTGTGGTGTGGTGAGCATTGGTTTGGGCTGGTCGGGCACAGCTGAGCACCAGAACAGTTTATTGGGCGCTAAGGACACACTGCAGCCCAGGCTGAGTTCATCCCAAGGGGGAGGATGAAGGGGCAGAAGAGCTTAATGAAAATATTTTCTGGTGCAGACACACGCGACTGTATCTGATGGAGAGCTCACCATGATCAGTGCTTCCAGTGGTACCCGTTTTGAGGTGGGCATCTAAATCAGTCATGGATTTACTGTGTTCCATTTCAACTCTAGCATCCCACTTGTGCAGACCCTGCGAGGAGGGGTGCAATCCCCTGCCCCATAGTAACCACCACCAAAGCAGCACCTGAATTCTCAGTCCTGGGGGAACTGGGAGTCCCAGTCCATGTTCACACTGCTCTGCCAGGCGAGGGCATGGGAAGGGGCTTCCTCGAGGGCACTGGCCTGAGCACTGTGAGCTGTGCCTGTGGGCTGGTACTGCCTGTGTCTGTACTGCTTTTCACTGGTGATTAAACGTAAGTTTTTTGCCAATACTTGTTATCAGTTTAAAGAAATAATTTTCATAGAGTCTCAGAATGATTTGGGTTGGAAATTACCTTAAAGCTCATCTTCTTCCACACCCTGCCACGGGCAGTGACACCTTCCAGTATCCCAGGGTGCTCCAAGCCCTATTCAACTTCACCTTGAACACTTCCAGGGATGGGGCAGCCACAGCTGCTCTGGGCAACCTGTGTTTTCATACTGGGGATCCCTGGGTGTTGTTGATGTGTGTGTCCGTGGTACCTGTTTCACACCGCCGTGAACAGCTCTCTCAAGTTCCCTGGGAAGTTGGTGGAAGGACTGTGCAAAGTGGTGGCCAGTAGTAATGGCTGGTGGCCAACGGCTGGTGGCCAATGGCCAGTGGTTGGTGGTGATGGCCAGTGTCTGATGGTTCATGGCAACTGCCCAGGCTATGCCTCATGGCAGGGGCAGCGATCAGTCAGTCTGTCTGTCAGTCAGGCAGTCAGCTGGTCAGTCGGATGGTCAGTCAGTTGGTCAGATGGTCAGTCAATCTGTCGGTCAGTCTGTCAGTTGGTCGCTCAGTCTGTTGCTCAGTCTCTCGGTCGGTCTCTCAGGCGGTCGCTCAGTCTCTCGGTCTGTCTGTCGGTCGGTCGGTCGGTCTCTCAGGCGGTCGCTCAGTCTCTCGGTC
>VZTE01004704.1:986958-1068659 GCA_013397775.1 Eulacestoma nigropectus
TGTGGCCCTCTTGTTTTTTCCCTCTTTTTTTTTTTTTTTTTTTTTTTTTTTTTTTTTTTTTTAACAGGAGGCTTGTCCATTTAAATTAACCTTTCTCCCAGCTGGGCACACAAATGTTTTTGTTTTAGTTCACAGAGGGTTAATTCTATTCAGCTCTCACCGTGGCCGGCCTGATCCGGGGCAGCACAATCTGCTCTTTGAGCCGGGCTGGCCAGGCAGGACGCGGAGCCTTCGCCCGCCTCCAGCGTGGGGCTGGGACCCCCATCTGCGGGGTCGATGGGGAGCAGGAGCGGGACGCCCCGGCCCTTTGTACGCCCGGCCACGGGTTCTGCCACCGAGCTCGCTGCCGTCCCGAGCAGGGGCCAGCGCACAGAAAATTTAATCCCTGTGTTCATCGATTATAAGTTAAAAAAAAAGGCCCCTGAAGCAAAGGCGCCTGGTTTGGGGGTGGGCTTGTTTGGACAATGCAGCGCTCCACAGTGAGGGGGGAGTTCCTCCAGTTCTGGGGCTTGAATTTCACAGGATGGTTTTCTTGTAGCTAAAAATTGACAATGAAAAACGTTGTTAGGAAAAATAAAGGGAAAAAGAAACCCCAACACGTTTGTTTGTGTTTGAGGCATCATCAGAGGCGAGAGGGGAGTGAGATGCTGTTGGGATTTAAGTAACACATGTGTGAGATCTCTCCCTCCGCCCCCCTCCCCAAACAGCTGGTATTTAGCAGCTTGAGATTTAAACCCAGCTAAAGGGTGCTGCAGGGGGCTGCAGTGGGGTCAGTTAATCAAGAAGCACGTAACTGACATACAGCTAAAAAGATGTTAAATATATTAATGAATTACAGTGCTGAGTGTTGCCTGTAATTTTTCTTCAGCTATAAAAGATTTTCTTGGCTGTAAATTCACGTTCTGTTGTACAAATGGGAAGTTTTGCCGGCGGCAGCTTTCTGTATTCTCCCTCTTGCTTTCCAGCCAGGCCAAATCCCAGCACAGTCTGCCTTGGGGTTTGGGTGAGGGGTTGTGCCTTCACTTTTGGCCTTACTCTTGGAAATAAAGTCTTTGTTTCTCTTCCATCGCAAAGCACCGATATGGAAAATCCAACAAGCTGGCTGCACCAACACGCCGTCAGATTTCCAAGGTAAATCTCACAGGGAGCTGTAGTTGCTGTAGAGCTTTAAACTGGGTCTCCAGGGGTGGGTGTGACCCCCTGGCAGCCTGGGGCCTGCAGATGCAGCCAGCACCAGGTCCCCTCCCGGAATGCGGCAGTGCCGCTCCCCCACTCCCAACACCAAAGGCGCTTCCCGGTCGCCTGCTCGGGGTGTTTGTCCGCAGGAGTGGCACAGGTGGGAGCAGTGACCGGGATGTGCTGGGTGTGTGTCCCTATGCTTTAATTTATTTGCTGCGTATTTTAGAATCTCATTCACGTGCCGTAGTGCTTTCTGTACGGGTCTTTGCCATGTGTTTCAGCAGGATTGTAAGGTATTTCCTTTTGGAAATTCATAGGAATTTTCTTTAAAGCATTATCGAGACTGCTCATTTTGCTGAGGGGAAAAGCAAGTTTCCTGAAAAATTAAATGTATTGCTTTTACTGTTTGTCTTATAAAACATAGACGAGGGGAGATTTTTTTTCTCTTTTTTAACTCCATCTTCTGTGATTCTTGTGTAACATCATCATATTCTTGGAGAATTTACATTGTATGTGGTATGAAACCTACCATGACCTCTGAAAACAATGCATCCTTTAATGTGGCTTCAGGGAGGAGCTAGCGAGGGAGTAGCCATAAAAATCTTCAGGGTTCAAGATGAGGTTGAGATTTTTGTGAGTGCTTTTGTCGTAGCAGCAACTGTTTGATTTAGTGGCCCCTGCTACAATGGGTAGGGAGAACAAAGCCAGAATATCCCGTGTATGAGTTTGTTAAATGTAAGACCCATCAGGAAAATTGGGGAGGGGGGCAGGGGGAAGCTTCCTCAGCTCTCTCTCTGGAATGAAACAGGTATTTGAAAAACATTTAATCAATTGCTTTGTGTCCTAATCTGTGTTGTCTTGTGTAGCTTTTGAAACCAGAAGAATCAGTGAGATGAGAGGTGACAAGAGACAGGGAGGAGGGAGGGCTTATTCACTTAAAAATTGCTATTCTTAATATGTTTTGATATTCTAGTGAAATTCCAAGGTTAAGGGAGTTCAGAGCACCCTCAGTGCAAAACTGCTTTAGATTTGTTCATGCTTTACCATTTCTGTGAAGTTCACTGCGGTTCTGCCCCATCTCTCCCATCCTTCACCCACACCAGGCACTGCAGTACGTGGAGTGAAAACTGGCGAAGGTCAGGAGCAGCAGACCCATGGGCACAGGGGAGTAACATGGGCCTGGCCATGGCCTACAGAAAGTCTTAGAGGTTTAGATCTTTAGAAAAATCCTACAGGGACCATCATTTTTCATCTCCCAGCATTGTTTGAGCGAGGTTTGTGGGGAGCACGGACACCTCTGTGGTCCCTGGGGTCTGTGTCTTTGTTCACTGTGTGTGCTGCTGCTCGATGGCGAATCTTAATCTGGAAACCCAAGGAACAGTTTCTGCTGGAGGTGTGTGTGGTTCCTGTGGCCAGGGGGCCATTCACACCATCTTGCCCTTCGACTGGGGAGATGGGGATGGCAGGGGAAGGATTCTGATTCCTCCTCGCTTTAATCATCCAGGCTTCCCACATTGGCTGGGTGACGGCCCTATTCTTCCCACAACAAAAAAAGCTGTGCCTGGAAATGAGTCCTCATTGACATCCTCAGCCACGGCTGCTCGGGTGAGGAGGGAGCCCTGTGATCCAGCCCTGGGACTGTGCCATGGTGATGGAGCAATCCAGGGTGTCCTGCCTTCGGCCATGTGCGAGACCCGGTGGTGATTCCCTGGCTCCCTAGTCCTGCCCGGCCGTGCCTCCCCGTGCCCAGCGGCGAGTCCAGCCATTGCTGCTGACCCCGGGATCCCCCGGCACCCGGGATTTATGGCACTGCTGTGGGAGCAGGGGGAGGGCAAGGAGTTGAGCTGAGGCTGAGCTAAACCCTGCAGATAGAGGACTCCTCTGTCCTGGCTAATCCCCGGCCCCCTCCCCGCGTTTATCAGATTGCTGAAGGTGGAGATTATGCACTTGGTGACTACAAAGTCATGTTTAGCTGCCTCCCTTCAGAGATGCTGAGATAGCCCCCGCTCCTGATCCCTACCCACATTCCTTTAGGTTCAGCACATACCTGAGGTGGTCTGTCCTGTAAAACTGGGAATGTTTTGGTGTGAATCAGGAATGTTTCTTCAATTAAAGTTTGTGTTTCCTTTGTTCATCCCTTTATTTTAATGTTTTATAACAGTGAAATTTGCAGAACAGTGCAAATGTGCATGCTGTGCATAGCAAACCTTTTAGAGATTAACACAGATTGGTTCTGGTTTCTACTGGGTTTAAGCTCGGGAGAAAGCTGCTTGTGAGTAGGAGCAGCTGGTTTAGATTTTTGCTTGGCTTGTGTAACTGAAAACTGGTTTAATTTCTGGTCCCAGTACATTTGGCTCATTCGTTTCTATTACATTCACATGTTCTGCAGTAGTAAGAAGCTACACCCTGGTTTGTCAGCTTGCTTGAGCTTTATTGAGGCTGGAGAAGACTTCACTGTGACTCCTTCCTCATGCTACTCCAAAAATCCATCCTGTAGATAAACACCTTTGTCTCAGAAAACTCCCTGGTCAAATCTAAATGAGGAAAGTCAGGCTTGGTGTTGCTGTGCTGAAGTGAGTTTGACTCAGCTCGTCTTCACAAGCCGGTGCAGTCCAAAGGCTGGGGTTTTTCAAGGTGTGTATCCAAAGGGGAGCAGTGGGTGTGGGCAGCACCTCAGGCACGATGTGGGTTTGTGCAGCTGTGTGTCTGCCTAGTCTGAGCTGCCTGTTGGCTCCCAGTGCGGGTGGTGGGTGCGGGAAGCTGCTGTGCCCCGCTCTGTGCCCTGCTCTGTCCCCAGGCAGCCGCAGAGAGCCGGTGCCACCTCCCAGGTCCTGCCTCAGTAGTGGGTGTTTCTGCCTGTTGGCAATGGCACCGTCCTGCCTTCAGGCCAACAAACACCAGAAACAACCTGGTTTAACCAGCATCCCTAGGAAAGGTGTGATGGAGTGAGAAGCAGCAGAGTGGTTCCTTTCTGTTCCTCGGTGCTTGGCTCAGCCAGGGTGATCTAGTCTTCTGGGTAATGCCTGTTTGACATTTGGGAAAGCAGCCTCGTGGAGAATACTGGAATACTGCAGATTTGTGTGTCCCTGAACATACATTAATAGCTCCCACCTTCGCAGTGCGGATCTGTTTGCAACTGTTGGGATTTTAATGGGTTAAAACACGAGGTGGGGGCTGGAGGCATCTTGGCCTGGTGTGTGAGGGGTTAAACTGTTGGGCTGTGAAACATCTGCTGCAGGAAGAGCTGCTGGTGCAACTTGCTGGCATTATTTTAAACATAGCTGACTTGGTTGAAGTAAGGTTTAGGCCTCCCTATGCAGTATGAGGTGATGAGATTCTGGGTTAACTGCCTGGGTCTCTTCACCATCATTTACTTCTTCCTTTTCGTTTGACATCCCTGTCTGGAGATCTCACTGAGCTGAGCATCATCTCTGCTCTCTCTCTCAGGCAGTGTTAGAGCCTTAAAATACTGAATTTAATGTGACAGCTCCTGTTGCGGAGAGCCCTGCAATTTACATTTTTAGTCATCCAAAGGCCTTCCAAAGATTTGGAAAAGGATCAGTAAAATCACATCACTGTGGCTTAACTATACGATGGTTTCTGTAATGATGTTCTCTTGGGGTCTGGGCGGTGGCTTGTGCAGTGGGGCTTTTGAAGCCTGGAGGTGCCCCTGGAGTCTGTGAGATGTGGCAGGGTTTCACAGTCACTGGTGTCTGCCAGGTTTCTGTACTTGCACACCCTGCTTTGTGCGGTTGAGGTGGGACATTTTAGACCCTGTTTTTCCCCATTGGAGTTTCTGTTCCTCTCTGCTAAGAACAGCAGGAAGCTCAATGGAGGCTGCTGGGGAGAGCCCCAAGGGTCCTGCCTGGCAGTGGGGAAGGGAAGGATGGAGCTGCTCCTGCAGTGCTGCGTGATGGATCCGCACGGGCTGGCAGTGGCTGCCCCTCAGTCAGACTGACCTGACACAAACTCCAGGCTCCTCCTCAAATCCTTTCCTCTTGCTTTGCAGATGAGCGGGTGGATCAGCGAACCTGCCTGATCTGCGGGGACAGGGCCACGGGGCTGCACTATGGGATCATCTCCTGCGAGGGCTGCAAGGGGTTCTTCAAAAGGAGCATCTGCAACAAGCGGGTCTACAGATGCAGCCGGGACAAGAACTGCGTCATGTCCCGCAAGCAGCGCAACAGGTGCCAGTACTGCCGGCTGCTCAAGTGCCTCCAGATGGGCATGAACCGCAAAGGTAACGGGCATGGGGCTCTTATGGGGGAGGCACACATCAGGGCCAGGGGTACCAATGGGGGCTGCCCTTCCCTCCACTGCCCGTCCCTCAGCTGCCATCTTGTATTGCAGTTCTGCCTCTAAAACTCTTAACAACAAAAATAGTGAAACTTCAGCAAAATCGTGCATGGATTAAAAATGATGCACAGATACTAAGTTCTGAGCAACTTCATTCCTGCATGGAGGAACAATCTGTATGAATTGAAAGCATGTATAAATATTTGGAGAATATTTCTATTTATGCTGAGCGAAGTGATCACTATTTCCATGCTTCAGTCTACTAATGTGGCAAAAACTAAAGCACTTGAACAGGCTTTTAGAATCCCAAGAGATCTGAGCCAGGCATTACCTGTTTGCTGTCGAGGGAGCTTAGACCAGCAGCTGCTGCCCAGGGGTGAGGTATGAGGGTCTTCACTGACCACCTGTTTTGGTTGAAACAGTTGTGGTCTGGGTTAGGGACAGCCACCCCTTGTCCCCACATGTGCAGAGGTGACGGAATGCTGTGGAATTATCTACAGGATGGAAAGTCTGAAGTAACTCAGAAATTAGTAATATAGAATGGACTGTGGTTGCTTTCAGTGTTGTATCTCTACTCTTCACTCCAATCTTTTGTGTGTTTAACCTCTGGAATTGCTGTTACCCGTTAAAAGCAGGGATTCCTTGGTTTGACGGCACAAGCGGGAGCTGGCTGTGGTCCCCTGGCCGTGCGGTGAGGCAGTGGAGTGCCCCTTCATCCCGTTCGCCAAACCCCAGCGTCACCACACGGTTTTAGATGTGGCTGTTGATGGCCTCTGGGCCATCGCTCATGCGAAAGCTGCCTGTCAGAGGCACTGAAACTTCCATAAATTCACCGCAAATCCACTGGGATCATCCTTAGAAAAAGCATCAGGGGCTGAGATGGGAGAGCTGGCCTCAGCCCTGAGGGGATCAGCGGGTTTGTTGTGGGTCTGGGGGTGGCTCGGGGCCCTCGGCGAAGGTTGGGGTTTGTTGTGGGTCTGGGGGCGGCTCGGGGCCCTCACTGAGGGTCGGGGTTTGTTGTGGGTCTGGGGGCGGCTCGGGGCCCTCACTGAGGGTCGGGGTTTGTTGTGGGTCTGGGGGCGGCTCGGGGCCCTCACTGAGGGTCGGGGTTTGTTGTGGGTCTGGGGGCGGCTCGGGGCCCTCACTGAGGGTCGGGGTTTGTTGTGGGTCTGGGGGCGGCTCGGGGCCCTCACTGAGGGTCGGGGTTTGTTGTGGGTCTGGGGGCGGCTCGGGGCCCTCACTGAGGGTCGGGGTTTGTTGTGGGTCTGGGGGCGGCTCGGGGCCCTCACTGAGGGTCGGGGTTTGTTGTGGGTCTGGGGGCGGCTCGGGGCCCTCACTGAGGGTCGGGGTTTGTTGTGGGTCTGGGGGCGGCTCGGGGCCCTCACTGAGGGTCGGGGTTTGTTGTGGGTCTGGGGGCGGCTCGGGGCCCTCACTGAGGNCCTGCTCCCCTTCCTTTCCCTCCTTTCCTCTTCTCTTCGTTCGCTCCTTTCCGTTTTCTTCCTTCTCCGAACAACTGCGTGAATTTCACTCACCACTGCTGTCTCTGCCAAGGCCAAGGAGGCCGCAGACGGCCTTGAAGGTCCTCGGTGTTGGGTTCTGGAGCTTGCTCTTCCTGCCGTGGTGCCCAAGTTATGGCATCGCTGGGTTGGAAAATCTCTTCAATACTAGGTCTAAATACAGTAATTTTTAATATTCAGATAAGGTGCAGAGCTCAGCGTTGGTAAGAAAACCAGCTTTGAGGAGAATGGCTGTCGTGCAGCCCAGGACCAGGATGATATTCCAGAGGGTCCATCTCTGTTTGGGAACCATTCGGTTCTCTTGATGCCTTTTTGATGGACCACCAGCAAAAACATCCCTACATTTTGTTGCAGGTGTAAGCTATTGTCTGCTACAATTATGCTTCAAATTATGCTTTGAAATCAGAAGACCAAGACACTTTATGCCCATGGCTCATAATGGAATGAGCTGAAGAGAAGCTTCTAAATCACAGTTAGTGGTAAAATATCTTGGAAAATGAGAGAAATTCCCCCAGAATTCCTGTAGTTCCATTAAGTTAAAAAAACCTAAAGGGTGTAACAGCTAACTATGACAGCTTTTTTTACATAATTTTTTTTTTTTTGTGAGAAACTGATTTTTTTATAAAGAGCTTTCATAGGAAATAAACAGCCTTGTTTGTTAAAATGAGCTTGTTATCTTGCTGTATCATTAGAGATTTATGTGATGTAGAAGGTAGTCACAGTTGTCTTATATCCTGTGTTTATGGCTTCTCCAGTGGGCTTAAATGAGTGTTATCTGGTGTTTGAAATAAAAATACTGGCTGTTGCATGGAGGGGATGGACTCAGTGTTAGAAGAATTGGAACCACTTCTTGTCCCGTGGGGTGGTGGTGGAAGGGCCCGTGGGCATCCTTGCCCTGCTGGTGCCGGGCTGGTGCAGTGCTCGGGCACCAGGACCCTTCCCCCGGTGCTGTGCCGTGCCTGGGCCGGTGGTTGTGGTTTGGGAAGCCGCAGTTCAGGTCCCATGGCTGGGTGTGCCTCTCCTCTGCCCTGCTCAGGCACTCCCTGAGCTGTGGGAGCCTCGAGGCACACGAGGAGGATTTGAGCTGAGGATATCTCAAACCAAGCAGCAGCGTGGCTTTTTGGGACAGAAATTTTCCCTTAAATTCTGTGTCGTTTTGTGCTCTGGGAGGGCCTCCTGCAGCCCCGTGTGCCAAGCAGGGTGAGGCCGTGCAGCAGCAAGGTCACTGTGCAGCTGGGGAGAGCCTCCTGCCAAGTCTGGCCAGGTCCTGGTGGGAAAGAGATCGGGCCCTGATAAACGGGGGGACCAGCCTAGGAGGGGAGGCACACGAGGAGCAGGGCTGCCACTGGCCTCTGCAGAGACAAGCAGAGAGAAGAGGAAGGTAGAGGAGCTGCTCCAGGTTAATCCCCTTAACTGGACTTCACTGGAGCTCCCTGGAAATTATTTAAAGAGCCTTAAAAATGCAGCTGTTGTACTGAGAAATGAGGCTGCCCCTCTGAAATGCAGCTGTGCAGCTCAGTCTGGTACCCTGATTTTTAAACAGTGGCTTTGCAAATCCCCCCTCCATTTCCTATAGTGGCTGTAGGAGATGTGACCCTCTGAAGTGACAGCAGGGTTAGCAGTCACCAGTGCAGTGCTTTGTGTCTGCGTTGGTGGCAGCACTGGTGGTGTCTCTCTGGGTGGACTCTGGCTTGTGGTGCTTCACAGGGCTATGGGCAGTGGAGTTGGATGTGCTGGCCTCCACATCTTGTTTTTCAGCAGTCCTGGGCATTCATTGGGTTATTTCCAGGGGTCAAATAGGGTTCCTTACCGTGTACCACTTCTCAAGTTGTGCTGGAATTAATTGTGATAAAGGATTGCTGTTTCTTCGTTACCTGTCCCTCAAGGAGCACATGAAGAAACTAAAGTCCCAGAGTAATGCTTGTAGCCCCATTGATGTGTCCTTGCCTTTTGGGGTGAGAACCATGGTGTGTGCTGCTCAAGCACTGGAGGTTTCTCTGTAAACTTCTTTAATGAAAAAACCAATCTTTTAAAGTATAAAAATTTTTTTCAAAATAAATATGTACCTTCTTACGTACTTCGGGAATACCCGGCAGGAGTGTTCCTCACCAAAGTTTGGTTGTATCTTTCAGCAATCAGAGAGGATGGCATGCCGGGAGGTAGAAACAAAAGCATCGGACCTGTCCAGGTGAGCACGCGTGGCTGTCCTTCCGTGCTTCCCTTCAGCTTTTGGTCTCCTGGGCTGGGCTCCGACCGTGGCAGCAGCTCAGCCTAGGCTGGGGCTGGCTTGGTTGAGCCTCCATCACCCCTGGCCGTGCCTCCTGCTGGCGTGGCAGGGCTCTGACTCTGTCAGAAACATGGCATGAGCTGCAGATTGGTAAATAGAGCTGAGTGCTGCCTGTCCCAGGGTGCTGTGTGGACACACGGACAGGCTTGCAGCACCCTGTCCTTTGTGAGCCACACAAGGACGTCTGTCCCTCCATGGCTCCCAGTAAATCTCCATCTGCCTGCTGCAATCCCTTCAGCTGTGGCAAGCAGGGCACCAGTAAATGTCTCTCTGATTGATGGCACAGCTTGTCCAGAGATGCCTTGTAAAGCGTGAGGTAATTCAGCACAGCAGCTTGTGCTGCACGCCTGAGAAATGATGGCCGTTTCCAGCTTGCTTCTGGAAAAGGGGTCCTTTAAAAGTTTACTGTTTATTTTAGCAAAATAGAAATAACACTGAAAGCAATTTCTGTGAGTCTGAATGCCTGGGAAGGAGCACTCGCCCCAGCCCAAAGCGTGAGGAGCCAAGCAAGCACCGCTCTGCCCTGCTGGGCATTCGAGTGCCTGTGGTCAGTGTCAGACACAGCCTGCCTGGAACCACACAAACCTGTTTCCTGCTGTTCACATTAAGGGACATATACAGAATTAAAAAACCTCTAAATTCTTGTTGCATTTTCCCGATTAGTGGTGGGACATTCCTCCAGGAGCATGCCCAGCACTTTCTTGAAATATTATATTACAGTGAACTCAATTTAAAAAAATTTTAGTCCATTTTAGCTTTGTATATGTTACTTTCTAGAGCTGAAGTATTAGATGCTCAATTGCTACTTCAGGTGCCACTTGGTTCTTATCTGGAGGAAAATAGGGAACTCTGTCTCCCTGTAAATGTTTTCCTGACTGATTTTATATGTGTCACCTTGCCTCTCTTGATTGCTTTATCAAACCAGAGCCTGCCCCACCTCCTGTTTGCCTTTCCCTCTGCCAGTCCTGAGTGATGTTCCCAATGCACTGGCCTCAATTACTCCCAGGTTTTTCTCGGTGTGACAGTGGCTGATTTACAGCTCGTTGCCGTGTCCATCTGACATCATCGTTTCAGGTGTCAGTTCCTCTCTGCTGTGCTACCCTCACTTGAATGATACTGCAGGAGCTGGAGGTCACCACGATTACCTGTAAATAGAATTTTTCATGTGTGTTGTTAAATGCGGAGGAAGGATGTGGTACCTGCAGGGGGGCGGGAGGGTCAGCTCTATTGGGTGTGACTGAGCAAGGTGTTTGCAAACAGAGGCTCTGCTTTTATGTTCCCAGCCAAAGTAACTGTTGTGTCCTGTATTTGACAGATATCAGAGGAAGAGATTGAGAGAATTATGTCTGGGCAAGAATTTGAGGGAGAGGCAAACATGTCATGGAGCAACAACGGAGACAGCGACCATAGTTCCCCTGGAAATGGAGTTTCTGAGAGCAACCAGCCTTCACCTGTTTCTACTCCATCTTCAAGGTGGGAATGATCCCTGGAAGAATTTGGTGTTACAAGAATCTTGAATTTCTTTCCCTGAGTGATTCTTGGGGTCAGTGTAGGGAAAACATGTGAGTGCATCTTTGCGTTAACTGGTCATGCAGCAGGTTCTTACATCTCTGTGTTCTAAGACAAACAGGCACTGGATTGAAAAAACTGAACTGGGAAGTGAGATGTTCATGAGCAAAGGAGGACAATCTTGAGTTAAAATTATATTTAAAATATACCTCAGTTTATATTGATTGTGTTTTCTGCAGATCTTGAGAACTTGATCCCCTTTCACTGCTCATTCTGTGTAAGCTCTTTCTCTGCACTGTGCTCAGATTTTGAAAATAAAACCATTTATGTTAGTAATTGGTGGTGTTATATTGAAGTTGGCTACTGTGAGTGCAAACTTCCTGATGCAGTTCCTGATGCAGCCTTTGATTGCAAACACAGCAAGAATCTCAGACTTGATCCCATCTGCTTTCAGTTGCAGCTTAAGCTCGGCCTTGCTTGTGTTCACTGGCTGTGTAAGTACTTAATGTGCAATCCTAAATTCTGGCCCCGTAAGGAAGCTGGGGTGGAAAGGCTGGGCACAGGTGGGTTTCTGCTTTGCTCCCTGAATGGCAGCTCAGCAGCAGCTCCCAGATCTCCGCTACGTGGAACCAGTGCCCAGCCAGGCTGGACGTGTGGCCAGTGCACACTCGGCTCTCTCTTTCCAGGGTAGGGTCTAAACACAAAGGCATTTCCACTCTGTTTGCTTTCCCTGTTTTTGTTAACATTTCTGATGGAGCTGGATGTGATGTTGTAATGAATCAGGTGGAATTTTGGGGGTGTATTAAAGAGCTTTTCCTTTTCCAGTAGGTCCGTGGAGCTGAACGGGTTCGCTGCACTCAGGGATCAGTACCTGGGCACGCCGGTGTCCACGCACTACCAGTACCTGCCGCACCTTTTTAGCTACTCCGCCCACTCGGCGCTGGTGCCGCCGCAGACGCGCAGCCTGGACCCGCAGTCGCACAGCCTGATCACCCAGCTGGTGTGTGCCGAGGACCTGGAGCCGCTCGGCACCCCCATGCTCATCGAGGACGGGTGCGTGTGACACGCGGGCATGGGAGGCACATCCCCTGGGGCGAGATGCAGCCACAGTGCAAGCACCAAAGCAGGCCCCATCCCATCTTGCCTGGGGCTGCAGCTGGGGTGCATGGGCTTGGCATGGGGTTCCAGGCTACATGGTCTGGCCAGGATGGGTGCTGGACAGGTGGGTGACTCCAGGGGCTGCGGGGACTCCCCTCAGCCCCTGCCCAGGCAAGGTGAGTGCTGACCATGGGCACTGGCAAATTCTTTTGGCATTTGCCTTGTTCAAGTGCCTCATCAGATGATGTCATTCAATGTTTTTAATGTTTTTTCTGCCTTTGTATTAACTGTGCCTGCAGGTATAAAGTGACTCAGGCAGAGCTGTTTGCGTTGCTGTGTCGTTTGGCGGATGAATTGCTTTTCAGGCAGATTGCTTGGATCAAGAAGCTGCCGTTCTTCTGCGAACTCTCCATCAAGGACTATACCTGCCTGCTCAGCTCTACGTGGCAGGAACTGATCCTGCTCTCCTCGCTGACTGTTTACAGCAAGCAGATCTTTGGTGACCTTGCGGATGTCACCTCCAAGTACTCTCCCTCTGACGACGAACTGCACAGGTGAGATGGGCTGAGCCCAGGGTGAGGCAGCAAGATTTTGAGATGAGGAGCCGTGGGGAGCCCAACAGTCAGGTGTCCTCTGACCACCTCCTGGGACAGGTCACTTCACCTGTGGCTGTTTTCCTTTTCTGTTTTTTAGGGAACAGTTGTTCCAGGCTTAGAAAGCACATCATGGTTAGTCAGTGCTGGATCACAACTTCCTTCTGCAGGGGAAGGACACGGTGATGCATGGGGCTGTTGGAATTTCATGTAGCAATGCTGTTGTCCTCCAACACAGCCCTACAAGCCACCTTTTTATGAGGAGGGTAAAACTAACCAACACTTGGGTAACCCTGACACACAGGAAAGAAAGTCTTATTTGAAGACACTTTGGGCCAGTGGAAAGGTTGTTCACAAAGCTGGTTGTCTGTATTATCAAAGTGTTCATTATTAATTGCTATTTCATTGTTTTGATTACATAAATTTAAAGATGTTGCAACTTAGCTCTTGTTTTTTCCATGGTACAGACTATCTGATGCTCTGAGGAACCTGCCTTTCATTTATCATTTTGGTCAGGGTGTTGTTTTTTGGTTTGGATATTTTATTTTGTAGTCTTGGTGCCAGACAGATTCTTCTTTTGGTAGTAGTCACAATCTCACCATACTATGGCAGAGTAGGTAGGATTTAGGGAAACTGCTGTCTGTCCTCCTTTAAACACCTGCCCATTGCTCTCTGCTCTTGCTGGGCTCCTGATGCTGCCAGAGTCACCGGGGGATCCAACGTCTGATGAGTAGAGATTTATAACACTGCTGTGGTCCTTGGCCACTGCAGCGTCTCATGGTTCTTGGGGGGCTCCTTTGTGCATCTGTTGTGACAAGCAGAGGCACTGGCTGGCTGAGCCCACGGCGGGGAGCGGAGAGCTGGACCCAGGTGTCTCATTTCCTGGGACAGGTTCCTCCGCGGCGCCGCTCTGCACAGCCATTCATCGTGCATCTGGTGCCGCTCCTGCGAGGAGCACTGAGGTTCATAGAAAACCACAATGACACTTGTTCGTGCATTCAGCTGTCCTTTTGTTCCTGCTGTCCTGGTCAGAGCCTCACAAGAGAAGGGTTTGTTTCATTTTGAGTTTGTGATAAATACAAGCGAGAGGTAAGACAACACGACAAAGGAGGAATCCTCGCCCTGCAGAAACCGGCAATTCAGAGCTGGTCGCCTTGAAGGTCCTTCAGAGAAGATCTGTGCACATGGATGAAAATAGGTGTTCTTGGGAGAGGAATGCTTCTGCAGTCTCTTCTTGTGATTTAGCTTTTCAAGTGTCATTCATTGTCATTAGTAACCTGGGAGAATGCACACCCAAAAAGCCATTTAACGGGAAGCTGGACAGATGAGGGGTCTGGAGCTGCATGGCTCCCTCCCACTTGTCTTCATGGTCCTTCAGCCATGGCTTGACTGTCACCAGAAGCAGTGGGCTAGCTCATGGGTATCAGTCTCCCTGTCCAAAGCACTCGTGGAAAAGCTGGTCCCTTTGGATTTGAGAGGGGCTATTTTGGAAAGGTGTCCCATTTGTGGGCATTCTTGGAGAGCCCTCGGCTCCTCTGGCATTGATCAGGAATGACTGCAAAGGGAACTTCATTAGAGCTCACACCTGGTTGGAGAAATCTCACTGGGCAGGGATGGTCTGGCATTTCAGGGTTAATTTCTGCTCTTACTTAGAAAAATGACAAGAGCAGTGCTAAAGCATAGGATGAGCTCCCCAGCCTCTGTGTTTTAATTGCTTCTAACAACTGGCTAAATGTTCTGTTTGCCTGCTAGATCAAATATTTTCTTTTATTGTGCTGTTTTTCTGAAGATGAATATGAAATGAATAGACTCCTGACCTCCCCCAGCACTCCTGATAGCGCTTCCCTTCCCCCTCCTCCCCAGCTGATCCCGATAACTCCCAGCCAGAAACTTGCCTGGTGTAAACTGCGAGGAAAAGTGTGTGGAGGAGTCAGTCCTCAAGAAGAAGTAGGGCTGTGAAAAACAGAACAGCTTTGTTTAAAAGGGGGAGGAAAGTATGCACAGAAAAGTAAGACAGTTCAACTGCAGGAATGAGAGAAGAGCTCTCCTGGATTTATGAAGTGATGAGTGGCTGGTAAAAATGTGCATGCTCTAAAAACAATTAAACCCAACAGATGACTGAGTGGTCTTTGTGCTCATTAACTTCTTGAGCTTTGCAATCTTGCACCTGCAAGATTTTTAATGTCAACTGGAGAGCAAGAAAACTTGTACAACTTTAGATTAGCCGACAAGGCTTTCATCACTTACAATATTACTTTCTTGAAGAACTGACCTGGAGTTCAGACAGCTTGTTTTCACTTCGCAGAGGTCAAACTCCACCATGCATTTTACAAATAACTTTGAAGTAAACAAACACACATGCCAAAATAAGGTATTATTCAGTGAAAAAGGTTCTATTTCTGTTCTATTCAGAGATGGTTTGCTGGCTGTGCTCTTATTCTTTGTGCTGCACAATGCCAGAGCACGCTGAAGCTTCCCGAAACACTTCTGTCCCACTTCTGAGCGCTTCTGCAATATGTGGTTTCTTTGAAGCCGGGGCTGTTGCTTTGAGATGTGTTCCCAAGAGGCTGTTCTGGCCCTGGGCAGGCGTGGGATGATGGAGGTGCCTGCAGACACCCACAGCCCTCCACACCCTCCCTCTCCGCTCCAGCCTGATCCTTCCCCGTGGCTGTTTTGTGATGCACACATGGGGTATTACTGCTGAAGTGTGGCACCCTCTTTAGCAGGAGGATCTCATTCTGCACCCACAAAATCTCCATCAGGAAATTTCCCAGGAGGTTTTGGGGAGGTTTGTGTTCCCCATGCATCAGTGTGCCCTGTCCCATCTCTGTCACCGGCTTTGCTGCAGATTCCTGGCTCTGTGAAGCCTTCTCTGCTGTCAGAACAGGCTGGTGGTGAACTGAAGCACCAAGAGAGGTTTTTTCCTACAAATATCTGTAGATCGTGGACTCCCCATCCCTGGGCCAGGCTGGATGGTCTAGTGGAAGATTTCCCTGCCCATGGCAGGGGGATGGGACTGGATGAGCTTTGAGGTCGTTTCCACCCAAACCATTCCATGGTTCTGTGATTTTGTGTTTGTAACTGAGACATTTTCCTCCTTATTTTTGGTACCAGCAGACTTCAGGTAGTTTTGATGACATTTTTTTAAATTCTCTTGCAAGATGTTAAAATCTCCAGTTACTTTAATAAGCTTCATGCCTTCACTGTCCAGTCGGTGTGCTGTGTGTGCTGATGTGTGATCTCTGTCCTCCAGGTTCAGTGAAGAGGGGATGGAGGTGATGGAGCGGCTGATCTACCTCTTCCGCAAATTCAACCAGCTGAAGGTCAGCAACGAGGAGTACGCGTGCATGAAAGCCATCAACTTCCTAAACCAAGGTGAGTCGGCAAAGAGGAGGTACCAGCCCCACTTGTTCATTTTTGTGCTTCAAAGGGTGAATTTGTAAGACTGGTCCTCTCTTTTTAGAGCTTTTCTGACTCATTAACATGTTTACCTTCCTTAGGTCACTTAGCTGGGTTCGTACTTTCTAGGTTCCATACCAAAATCTGACTCTTCACATTGAAAGGCAATCACGAATGAAGTATTTACATTCAGGCCATGAACGCAGCCTAGGAAAGGGCTGTATCCTCCTGTTGATTAAGCAGCATATTAAAGCTGGCAGTTCAGGCTGCTTCAAGACCCTGGGCATTTCAAAATCCGTGCAGAGACAAATGCTTAGTGAATAGTGTTCAGCTGTAATTTTGGAAATAAATGTCCCCAAAGTCTTTTGTACTATGAAAGATAGTTGCAGTCTGTAAAAATGTGCTGCAGGCTCCCTCCTCCCCCACTCATTTCCAGAGGGAGATAATGCTGACGCTTCAATCTGTGCCGGGCTGAGGTTCCGGTTTGCTTCCCTGGGCAGTTTCCTGACACTGGATAATGCACTTCTCGAGCTGTCTCCATTGTTTTCCAAAATGTATTTTCATTAACTTCCTGTCTTCTTTTATTTTTAGTTGAAGTTTGCAATTTTTTATGTGAAATACCTGAGACTTATTTTTAAAAGTCAGCTTTTGGGCAGTAGATCAATGCCTCTTCCGTCAGATGGTCTCCAAGCACCGAGCCTGCTCCGAGGCTCCGCAGCTTCCTCGCTCCTGTGCTGGATCCTCCCCAGGACCTGGCAGCGCCGATGCCGCTGGTCACGCTGCACGCTGCCAGTGGGACTTCCTGCCTGTCCATTTGTCCTTTGTGTGTGTTGCCTGACATTGGCAAAGCTAAATTTAAAAATAAGAACTTGACAAGTTTATAAAGCTCCTTTGACATAATTCATAAGCAGATGGGGAGAAATGTGAGGGTATCTTGAATTATAGAGCTGAGCGCTGTCCTGAGCCAAGATGATACAGCTGAAACCAATGTGTTCTCGTCTGAGGAGGTGTTACACTGATCTGCTGTGAGGACCAAACCCTGACACCTGGCTGCGTTGTGCCAGGCAGGGATTTCAGGTTGCTGGGGCTGTTCTCTCCAATTACTGAGCTGCAGAGGAGCCGTGTAGGACATTAGCTGTTCTCTTCCCAGCCTTTTGTGGAGGGAAATCTTGGATGCAGACACGCGTATAAAGACACATCCATGATGCAGGCACAGCAAGAGGGGAAATGGGAATTTTAGTATTGATCTAACCAGGTGCTGAAAGCCAGTCTCCAAAGCAGGGACCCAGATCAGAGTGACAGAAATCAGTGTGTCCTGAAGAAGTGGCAGTAAGTGCAAGGTTGCTGCTCTCCTGAGATGTTTTTGTCATGTTTTCATTACTCTAATTGTATTCTTTTCCAGATATCAGGGGTCTGACCAACGCCTCCCAACTGGAGCAGCTGAATAAGCGGTACTGGTACGTTTGCCAGGACTTCACGGAGTACAAATACCCCCACCAGCCAAACCGCTTCCCGGATTTAATGATGTGCTTGCCAGAGATACGGTATATTGCAGGTAACTTCTGAGCACTTCTCCCGCTGGGAGCAAGGAATGAAATTTGCTTTTAAAAGATAATTACCTTACTGCAGTGAAATTCTTGTGGACTTTGGTCAAGGATGTTTGTGTGGGACCTTTTCCTATCAGAGCTTCTGCCCATCTTTAAGCCCATCCTGTTGCCCTGAGCTCATCCAGTCAGAGGGACTCTTGGCAAGGTGTCCTGGTGATGCTGGTGGGCATGGGGTTAGTCCTGCTCCAGGAAGAGGTGCCTTGCTCTAACCTGACACCCTTTAAGTACATTGTTCAGTCTCCCCTTTTCTTCTTTCACTCCCAGCTGGGGGGTGTTTTGTCTCAAAAGAGTGTAATGCTGGTTTGGATTTCTCATGAGGTATCTCATGAGAATTAGAGAGATGCCTGAACTAAGCAGAAAGTGATCAGCAGAGTTCAGGCAGACCAGTGTAACCCCCAGGTTTCCTCTTGTTTGGGCATTGGAAATCCACAGGTGAATTCTCGACTGCAGTTGTGTCGCTAATTAGATCTCCAAGGTCTGATGTTACTAAAACTGTTTGTTCCTGAATGTTACGGCAAAGGGAGATGCTTGCCTCCCAGTGTCAAGGGTTCATATGCTTCATCCTACTCCATCATAATGAACTAGATAATAATCTCAGAGTAGCTCTCGTAATTTACTCATGGAGATCAACAAGGGACTTTGAGGTGAGATGGGATTTAGTCTTTCCCAGTTTCTGTAAATACTGCTCCATTGCAGAGAAATCATTATGATCTGACTTTGCCCATTTATTTTGCTTTCTGTTCAGTAAATAATAAATCATATTGTGTCCAAATGAATATCAAATGTCTGATGTAGCTGTAGGATGATTAACTGTTTCTGTGAGAGGTTCAAGGTAAAACCATCTCCAGTGCTCCTGGCTTAGGTGTCTCTGAAATCTGATTCAGGAGTGGCTACTAATTCTGGTTTCTTTCTTACCAGGAAAAATGGTGAATGTCCCCCTGGAGCAGCTGCCTCTCCTTTTTAAGGCCGTTCTACATTCCTGCAAGACTAGCGTGAGCAAAGAGTGAGCGCAGCTGGCCCCGGCCGGTGCCTTACGCTGAGCCTCGGGCCGGGAGCTGGCTCACCCCGGGAGAGGGGCAAACACCATCCAGGCAGGAGACAGGGCAGTGGGCCTCCTTGCCCGTGTAGCAAGAATCTTTTTTGTTTGTTTTTTGTTTTTTTTCTCTTTTTCCTATATATTTATTTCACGACAGAGTTGAATGTATGATCTTCAACACGATGCACATGGTTCTGTAAGAATGCAGCAGATGCATTCTCCAGCGGTTTACAGAATGTGAAGATGTTTAATGTTACAGTGTTTGTTAGGGTTAGTTCTTTTGTATTTGGGGCTGGGGACCGAGATGACTAAGACTACCTCAAGGAAAAGATGCTGTTCACGCACTGCTCTTTCCATGATTTGCA
This sequence comes from Eulacestoma nigropectus, assembly GCA_013397775.1. Classification (NCBI taxonomy): domain Eukaryota; kingdom Metazoa; phylum Chordata; class Aves; order Passeriformes; genus Eulacestoma; species Eulacestoma nigropectus. Next base: position 1,005,845 of record VZTE01004704.1, read on the forward strand.
TCCAAAAGCATTTGTCATAGAAAGCAAATGTCGACAGAGCTGTTAGTATCCCAAAGGGACGACTTTGGAGAAGTGGGTGCTAGAGAAGTGCCAAGCTTTTTCTTTAATTTTAAAAAGGCAGGGAGTGGAGAAGGAGAAGTCTGTCTAGGCAGCTTGTTTCTTTTCCCCAGGCAGTTTCCAGATGCAGGTTTCTCAGTGGGATGGCAGTGCTCTGAGGGGCTCGCTGGCCCTGTCCTGTCTGGGGAGCTGCAGGAGGGGTCTGCCCCAGCCCCTCCTGGCCAGCTGCCCTCTTAAAATTGCCACAGCCCTGCCAATTCCTCTGAAATTATGTTCCTGCAGTTCATAACAGGCTCCTGGCATTACACAAAGGTGCTCCTGTTGCTAGAGAACTGCAAGGACTTTATCATCACTTCCTTAAAATCCATTTTAGGTTTACAAAAGCAGGAAAAACCTCCTTAGAGAAGAGGCAGGATTGCCCTCGTTAGTTTGTTCCTCCAATGTGGTACCTGACTCCTGAGGCTTCTGCATTGCAGCAGTCCCCATTTTGGGAGCAGTTAATGTACCCTGTGCTAAATGGGGCCTTTGCAGTGGGGTGAGGGACTCCAGTGTCCTCTGGCATGGCTTTCTCTGCTGGACTCAGGGAATGGATGTTCCATAGTTATATCCTGCCAGGACTGTCCTGTTCCTTGTGGAATCCCAGGACAAACAACATTACTGCTGTGCTTGGTGACCCGCTGTGTTCTAGGTGTTGCAAGGCTTGGATTTTCCATCTCGCAACCTCCCTGCAACTCCAGATGGAGAACTGGTTTAATGACAACTGATTAGCTGATTGAGTGATTGCTAAGTGCTGGTGTTTAGCTAAACTTGGGCATTCTCATGAGTGACCTCGTGATTTCCTGCTCGTGGTGGGGAGGTTGGATGAGATGCTCTTGTTCTCATCTCCTTCATTAGGAATTAATATTCTAAGACTCAGTCACTCTCCTAGACAGCCTTGGCTGGATTTCCTTCCCTGCCTCCTTAGATGCAAATCTGGCATTCACTTAGCAAGGTGGCTCCTCAGTAAGTGTTTGAATGCTGATTAAAAAATATTTGTGGAAACAACTTTTGTTCCTTCAGGGTAGGAGGGACGAGTCACTACCTTCTTGTCTTTCCCTGGTGACAGCTGCGTGGCACAGAGCGAGCACAGCTCAGCAGGGCTGCGGCTGCTGTGCATGAATGTGATGGTGAGCAGGAGAAAAATCCCATTCACCAAAGTCGTCTTTCCCTCCCTCCCCCTGGCCCAGTGGGTGCTCCCGGGGTTGCAGCCCGAGGGGGGCTGTGACCTGCTGGTTTGGCACGTCCCGGTCAGGCCATGGCGGTGCCGATGGCTGCAGTCACGCTGTGCCAGGGCCTTGCTGCTGCCTCACCAGCTCGACAGTTTCCCTTTTCTAAAAGTCCATAGCTGTTCATTTTTCATTATTTAAACAGGATGTTACGGGTAACAGCTGCTGGGCCCAGCAGCGGCTCAGCTCGATGGAGCTTCACACCCAAAGGTGGTTCCATAAATCTCATTTACTTTCTGACAGTACAATGAGACACGTGTGTATTCTCAGGAAAGCCTTCTGCATACAGCCGATACCTCACGTGTTCAGGGGAAGATTTTAGTGTACCTGTTTGTAAGTTAGAATGTATTTCTCAGCTTTTAAGTTTAATTTCCAAATAGCTTGATATGATCTTTTTATTACGGGTTATTTCTGGCTTGCTGTTTTATACACTCAAGGAATTGTTAAAATTGCATAGGAGTAATTTTATTCTACAGTTACTGAATTATTATAATCTGTTGATGAATAAGTGTTTTAATTAGTGTACATAAAAGCAGTCATCTTTTTGCCAGCTATCCAACAAAAAAATCTGTTGAGTAATCTGTGGTTTTCCAAAATAGCCTCCCAAAACTAATGCTGCACCACCAACAACCAAAAACCTAAGTTCAGTTATGATGACAAACGGACATGAATGTTCCACTTTCTGTTGTAGAAAGCAAATTTTACAAAGGTTGATTGGCGGCAGTATCCGTTCCCAAATACCCATTTGCTATGGGAGTAGAAAATCCTTCCTGAACTGACAGGTAAGGAAGCAGCAAACAGACCAGACGGAATCACCGGACAGTCATTCCTGATATCTTCTGCACCAAGTCCTCTAATGACTTGTATTTTTTAAACAGGGTAATGTGAATGTGTTGCATTGCAAACTCAGGTATTATGAGAAGGTAGGAATGTAGCTAGAGATGTAGAGATGTTAGGTAGATGTATTTGTGAATTTGGTTTGAAGGACACCCTGGAAAGGTTGGAATTCTTGTTCCATTCTTCACGTAACATTCAGTTTACAGGGACTCATATTTTATTTGTGCTTAATGCTGGTAGGGGGAAGTTCATTATCTTTGGTATCTATCTGCTCTTGCTTATCTGACCTTCTGTCATAGAGAAATCAATCAACAATAATAGTCTTTGGTAGAATTTTCTGCCATGACAAGTCAATTTTTATCCCCGATTTGAAAGATAAATTGGCTGGCTGACCCCCTCTTCTCCTTCAAAGCGACTGTGCAGATAGAAAGCTGAAGAGTTACTTTTTAATCCAAAGAGAGATTTGGGGCATAAATTTGAAGTGCTGAGGCTCACGCGCTCAGGGGAGGCTGCCCAGGAGCCCTCGCTCTGTGGTGCAGCAGGAAGGGGTCCCTGCTCACAGGGCTCGGTCCCAGCACGACTGCCAGACCCCGGGGCCTCAACAGAACCTTCTGGAAAGTGAGTGAGCTTTCTTCCACTTCAGCTCAGGCTCCTGCCAAGTGGGCGGAGCCTTGACCCCTCAGTGTGGGTCAGCAGCCAGTCCCTGTCCTCGGCATGTCCGGCCCTGTGAGAGGGCAGGGGGATGAGGGACAGCCAGGACGCTCAGGGGTGCCAGGTCCCCGACACTTCTGGGCTCTGGGCAGAGCTGCTGCAGCCGGACCTCGCGCTCCCTCGCTTCCCACGTGCACTGGATGCTGCTCAGCTGTGAGCTGTGCCGGTGCCCTGCGTGTTCTCACTTGTGCAGAGGCACTGCATGCTTTGGGCCGTCAGGGAGTGGCTTTGGATCCTTCTGTAGTTCTTAAATCCAGAGATTAAATTCTTAAACCTTTTGCCATCTCCCATCACACACAGGCCGAAGGGGGAACGTGGCATTTTCAGAGTGACCAGTGGTCAGTGGCATTGCCAGCTGCAAGGCACTTGCACAGGGGAGCTGCCACTCCAGTACCACCCATTTTCCCAGTGCTGGGGTGTTGCTTTGAGGGAGCCCATGAGAGTGAGGGGTGCCAGGGGTGCCAGCAGGGCTCCTGGGCTGCTCTCACTTGCTGGTGGGGTCCTTGGTGGCCCTGTCCCCACCCATGCAAAGGTGTGAGTGCCTCTGCTGCCGTCCCTCTCTGTGCCAGCAGGATCTGCCCTTGCTCCTCAGGCTTCTGCACAGACCCACAGCCACCTCAGGTAAAGGAGTTTGTCTTGTCCTTCAAACCAACTTTAAAAAAAAAAACAAACCCTTGAATTTCTTTTATCTTTACTACATTTTTTAAAAGGAAAAAAAGAAAAAAAAGATTCTCCTGTGAATGTGCTATTTCCCATTCATTCTTTCTTCTTGGTTTTGATTTGAAGCTACAAAGCTCAGTGTCTGTGAAAATGTTGTTATTTCTCAGGATAATAAGCGGCAATCATCCCTGCCACATGAAAGGCAGGAGAAAGGGGGAAACTTGGGGAACCTAGTTAAAGTATGAAACTAATTTTTAAGTTGTAGATGATGTGTAAATGGAGGGGAGTGCATAGCTAACAGTATCAAGCTGCGGTGTTTCTCTGGGTTCACGGTGTGTTGTTTCAATGCACAGAAGCTCAGGGATAAGTATTTAAAATGTGACCCAGAGAAACCCTAGTTTTGATGTTGCAACAGTTGCTTCTTTCATGGCTTGTCTGGAGGACCCGCTGAGAGCTGACCGAAGTCCCATGTGGGGATTTTGGGGGAAAAGCTTTGGGTTTGGCTGTGGGGAGTTTGCCTGCTGAAGGCTCAGATGTGGTCCTGTGGGCAGAGCATCCCAAAGGTGCACGGGGCTGTATGAGGCTGTGCCCTTGCACCACCCGGCAGCTGGGGACCAGCTCTGTCTGTGGGGCTCTATTTCTGCATTACGTCATCCCTCTACCTTTGGTGTTAAATATGTTTGAGTGTTCATGGAAAAGGGGAAACAGGAATTTCTCATTGTGTCCCTGGCAGCCAGTCCCAGGGCTCTATACTCTGTTGCTTATGAATTGTTAATTTTCATCAGTACAACTTTCTCACTATGGTTGTAGGCACAGTCAGACAGTTTGAGAAGGGCCCTGGTGTGTGACTCTGGCTGGGTTACAGCTGCTGTGAGTGTCCGAATGGCCCCGTCCAGCCATAGACAGGGCAGCACGGAGTGAGAGTCAGCAAAAGTTTGCAGGGCTGAAACCCCCTCCCAGCACCCTCAGCCAGGATGTGCAAATCTGAGTTTAAACCAGCCCTGCAAAAAGCTGGGGAGGCCAATCCAGGCAGTGTCTTTCCCCTGGAAAAAAAAAATTAAAAATAGCTCCTGTGAGCTGCCCTCTGGCAAGTCTGTGAAAGAAGCAACATGGTTCAGTGGAAGAAATGCCCCCAAGGGCAAAAAGAAACAGAAATTGAGACCAGATGACGATCAACCTTAACAAAGCCTTTTGTGATTCATTGTTTTCTTTCAATTTATAAAATGTCTTGTAATAGTTGATAACATTATTGACTCAATTTCCATAACTAAACTACCTCGTGTGACATCCTGTTTATCATCTCAAAGGGATTGTGTGAAAAACTAAATACTGCCAGTGTCCGTTGCCAGCGAGGAACAGGGGCTGTGATTGCTGGAGTTGTGTTTCCCTTCCCGTGGGCTGGGGCTTGGCTCCTGTCGCTGCTGTGTGTCCTGCTCCTGAGGCTGAGCTCCGGTGTCCCTCCCTGGGCAGGATGTGGCCCACGGCAGTTTGGGTTTTGTTGATGCCCCTCAAGCCACAGGCCTGGTTCCAGCTCAGTCCTGGTGCAGAGGCTGCATTTGTAACCTGGGACCTCTCAGGACCTCGCAGCTCCTCGCGTGTCCATCCTGGGCAGCCTGGGGAGGCAGCGGGTCAAGTTTGCTGCTTGTGTTGGCCCCTGGCTGGTTTGAGGGATGTTTCCAAGAGGTTCAGTCCCGGTTGTTGGGTCCTTCTTGGTGACGTTCCGAGTGATGGTTTCTCCCGTTCATTTTTCTCACAATCCCTTGTGTAAATCAGGGAAGCAGGATGTTGCCTCGGCATGACACACGGTGAACATTGGCACACTCAGAGCCGGGGCTGGGGCAGGAGGGTGTGTCTGGCCCCGCTGCACCCCGGGGGGAACGGGCACCGAGAGCTGCCCCCCTCACTGCGCCACGACCAAATGAATGTTTCTGCCGGCGGGTCCGTGTCAGCCCCACCTGCCCCTGCTCTGCTGCTCTGCTCTGGGACTTGACTACCTGTGGAAATGTGACCAATAAGTGTTGAATGCATGTTTAGTGAGTGTTTAGCTGTATGAACTAATAAATGTGAAATGTTCTGCACCACTGGTGTCTCCTGGCTGCTTGTGCCTTCCCCTTTCGGTGGTGGCTCTCTCTCAGGGTGGGGGGCACCATCAGGGTGGGGGAGCCCAGCGCTGCTCTGGGTGTAGCTGCGGCCCCAGCCTGCTTGCTGCTGTGCTTCTGGAATGGTCTGTGGGTGTGGGGAAGGCCTTGGCGCTGCTGCTGTGGCTGGGAACTGGGATAGGGCACAAGCCGTGCCCAGAGCAGCCACAGCCTGCTGGCAGTGGCCTCAATGGAGAGCAGGGTTGGGTGGGGAACCCTGCACCTCGAGGGGTGACAAGAACGGAGACAATGGAAGAGTGAAGATTTGCGTGGACTCTGGGCCCTGCCGAGCAGTGGGTGCGTGGTGGTCCCCATCTCCTGCGTGGGTCGCAGGGGAGCGGGCAGGAGGATGGGTTTTCTCCTTTTGGTTGTTGCACCCCTGCATGCACAGCACAGCCACAGCACTGCTGTCACCGAGGGGCTCCGATCTGTGGGGTGACCAGAATGTGTGGCAGTTTGGGTGGGTCACCAGCAGCATGGGGTGCAGCAGGAGGAGGGCGTGCCCCAGCAGCAGGAGGAGGAGCAATCCAACCAAGCAAATGCACCGGAGATGCTTGAGGAGCACGCTCGGAGGTGAGGAACTGCAAGAGTTGTTTAGCGATCCCTTGCCTTGCTGAGGTGGGTGTGTGTTAAAAGCCTGAGCAGCACTTTCCATGTTTACCCCCTGCCTATGGGAGTGCACAGAAGGCCCACTCGGGAGCTGCTGCCACGAAGGGCAGCTCCAAGTGAGCAGCGGCCCCGCTCTGTTGCTCCCTCCCACAGGCCCTCGCCTCCGTCCCGCGCTGCTCTGCTCCTCGGCCGAGTGCTCTCGTGCCTCCTGCCCTCTCCTTGTATTAGTTTTCCTTATTTACATCGATGTCCACAGAGCAGCTCCACTCTGACACCATGCCACCCGGGATTTATTCCCCATCGGGGGCTACTGCTGAGTGGTGGGGCTCCCTGGGAGGTGGCAGAGGATGCTCTGTGCACGTGGGGTAATGTGTTTGTCCTCACCTTCAAATGAAGCTGGAGCTGCACAGAGGTGATGAGGCAGCCTCTCTCTCCCCTCACCCCTGGCTGGCATGAGGTACTGCCCAGAAAGTGAGGCTGGAGTGGGAAAAGTACCAGCACCTTTTAATTTTCAGCTCAACCTCTACTGACCACTGTATTTTGATTAGAGCTCTGCTTCCTTTTCATCTCGGTGCTCCGGCGGGTGACAACTGCCACAGCCTCGTGTGCACGGCGCAATAGTTTATCACCGAAGGCCAGCGGCTCTATGAATTCAGAGCCAGCGCGGAACAAATCACGCTGTCACTAACGTCAAACTTGTTAACCTGATCTTTGGTGGATCACTAGTGTCAACATTGCATGGGACATACATTATCAGGCCCAAGGACTTAGGGAGATGCGTTTGTCAGGCTGCTCTGTCACAGTCCCACTCTTGACCTTCGCAAAGTAACTTTCAAGGGTAAGCTGCTTTCCTCTTGACAGGAGTGGCTGTTCCCAGGAGTGTGTCACCCCAGGGGCACTGGCTGGGACAGGGCTGTGAGGTCAGCTGGGTCACCTCCCTGCAGCGGCACAGTCAGTCCAGCAGTGGGTGAAAGGTCTGCTGGGATGGTCCTGTGGAGCCTTTTCCAGAGTTGGGGAAGGTGCTCCGTTGATGTCCACCCTGCCCATGTTTATGCCATGAGCTTCTCCCCATCTTCTCACCAACTGCTCCCACATATCTCCTCATCTCTTACCCAGTCACTGTCCTTTTGGAGTTCATACCTGAAAACCAGAGTTCTGCGTGCAGCAGACTGGTGGGTCTCCATTGTCTGGTCCATCACAAGTCTCTCACATCTCAGTTTGCCACGTGCGGATGCATTTGATGGGGTTGGTCACTGCTGCAGGGGTCAGATGAAGAATGTTTCACCGTGGCTGGGCTGGTAAGAGCATGGAGAGGAGGTGTGTGCTCCAGGTAAGCTTCTGTCCAAGCTTCTGGGGTCAGTTGGGTTTTGCAGTACCTTTATTGGGGTGGTGGATCCCCTCCCTGCAGCCTGCCAAGAGTAGGAGGGGAGCAGGGCCACGGGCTGGGTGCTGGGAGGCCAGCAGGTTGGGGCTGTGCTGGAGAGGATGGCTCATGGCTGGGGGGACCCTGGGACGAGTGCTGGGTCTGTGCTCCACATCACTGTCCTCATGGGCCGACCCTGCTAATCAGCTGTGAAAGAGAGAGAGAAAGCTAGAGAGAAATCTTTCTCTCTGCTAACCTCATCACAATAAAGATTCCTATAAAGAGCTCTTATCCTTGAAGAAAATGAGGCACATAAGCAGGAATAGTAAACAAAAGGCTGTCATTTTGACCCAGGAGTGCTTCATGTTGTTGGCAACTGCCAAGAGGAAACATAAAGAGAGGCTGCATCCAAGTCCCAATTACGCAGAACTATGTGACTGATATGTCAATGAGTCCCCCCGGGAGGAGACCACCAGCACTTCCCGGTGCTGCCTGCACAGCATCTGCACCCGCCGCCACGGCCGGGCCGCCCGCGCCCCGAGCGAAGGCGTGTGCGGCATCGGAAGAATGCGGGGGACAAGGTAATGTCATTGGGAACGCTATCGCCGAAGTCCTCGCCGCACGCGCATTATCGGCGCGGGCCCTGGAGTCAGGGACTGCGGGCAGGCAGCGGCGTTTGGCAAACAGTAGTGCTGGCCACACCTGCTGCAGGCACGCTCCGGGAACGTGGCGCAGGCAGGAGGGCTGCCCCGCGCCGATAAACCGAGTGGATGGAGATAAAATCCGAGCAGGAGATATGCTTTGCTGAGCATCAAGGCTAAGCACCAGCGAGGAGCCAAAGCATACTGCGGCCCACAGCGAGTGGTGTGGATCTGGGGGCTCCGGCTGCGCCGTGGCCATGAGCGAAGGAGATGGGGCAGGGCAGTCTCCAACAGCCGGAGCTTTGGTGGCAGATGTGCCAGTGCTTGGGCCCATCGAGGGCACAGAGCTGTGCTGCTCCCTTGGCCAGGACAACACTGCATCATGGCAGCAGCTTTGGGCCTATCCCCAGCCCTGAACATCCCCTCCCCAGCACCTCCTGTGCCGCTGGAAGCCAGACCCACGTCGTCCTTCCCTCCGAGATGCTGTGGCCTCCTAAATGTCACCCGTCTGTACCTCCTCCCTGTCCCCAGGCCCCCCTGAGGCTGCCGGGAGCCGGCTGTACCCGGTACGTGTGCAGCCACTCCAGCGTGGCCTTCCCAAATCCACCCTCGTGCCAGCAGCCAGGCCCCGCTGGCCTGCACCGCAGCCCTGCACTGGCCCTGACCACGGCCGCGCGCCCACTGCAGGAGCCAGGCCACAGCCTTGGCCAGGGCCCGCGCAGAGGAAAGTGCCCAAGGCCGGCAGGGACGTATTTACCCCCGAAAGCACCTTGCTGCAAAAATAGCAAGTGGCCGGTGTGAGGCCGGGGCTTCCCAGGGGAACAATGCCTGGCAGGAGGAAGCGGCCGCGGCCGGCCCGCAGCTCCGTCCCGCCTCGTGCGGCGCTGAGCCGCAAGCCGCTGCGTGCCGGCCCGGCAGGGACCTTGAACCTGACACAGATTTATTTTCTCTGACATTGGCATTGCATCGGAACATCTGGCATGTGGCTGATAATTGCTGGGGATTGGGGCGGAAGCCACTCCAGGCCTGGTGCTTCTTCCAGAGCTCTGTTTTCATTAGTTTTTCTCCTCTCTTCAGCTGCAAAGCAAGGAAAAAACAAGCAGGGCTGTGCAGCCCGCACTCCCACTCCTCTCCCCGCAGCACCGGGGGCTCACTGCTTCCCTCACTCTGCATGGGAGTACTGCAGGGCACGTCACCGTCACACCCTGTCAGGGCTGTGCTGATAGAGACAGAGGATGAGCCTTTCCCTGAGCCCAGGACTGTGGGTCCTGCTGTGCCACCCTGCTTACCAGCAGCTGCTTGGCCACAGCAGAGCAGTGGCACAGCCTTTTCTGGGCTGGTGTGGGGCTTGAGGCAGCCACCCCTTCTTGAGTCTGTTGTCGCTGTGGGACGAAGCAGTGAGCAGGACACTGCAAACATGTGGGGAGACAGCGTGGTGATGGATGGCGGGAGCACGGGGCCAGCAGCAGGAGCAGATCCCCCCTCTGGCAGGATGGGAGGGTCTCCCATGCAGCCTCTTGCCTTGGCATTGCAGCTCCTGTGTTGCACAGGGCAACTGGAACCCGAGCTCTGCCGGTACAGTGCCCATGGGTAGGACCGAGCACAGCAGGGGAACACGGGGAATCCCACATGGCAAAAACACAGCCAAGGCTTGGCTGCCTAGGCCCAGGGACACTGGCTTTCTGTGAGTGCTGTTGCAGCAAATGAAGAGCTGCCAGCCACGGGTGCTGTGAGCCCCAGGGACCCGGGAGCGGGGCCCTGAGCATGGAGGAGCCTCCTTCTGCCCTCCCCTGCAGAGGAGACCTCTCAGGGCTGAGGAGGCCCTGGCTGCGTCCCGGTGCTGAGTGGGTGAGTTGGGCTCGTGTTCCTCCCAGAGGTGTCCTGCCCCGTGCCCTCAGCTCCCTCCCTCCTGCCCTGGGCCGTAAATCAGGGTGGCCGTGGGTGCTGGGGCACTCTGGTGCCCCCCACCTCCCTGCAGGGTCTCCCTCCTGGGGCTCCTTATCTGCTGCAGGGGTTCCACTTATCTTCACTGTCACTTTCTAATGCTAGTTTATGGGCAGCGTTTTGTAGCTTAATTATGATGTTTTTCAGCATGGTCACGTGGCCACAGAAGCCAATAAGGCACCGAAGTGGGTCCATCCTGGCTGAGCCTGGCCCCCATGGGGAGGAGATTGGCCGGTGTCCTGGCCGGGGCGGCGTGTGCGCAGCCAGAGCCCCAACACCTTCCCAAGAGACACAGGTCCCCATAAATCCCCCAGCCTACCGTGCACAGGGCAGCGGTACCCACACCCCACGGAGGCTCCTCGGGTCGCAGCTCCTGGCCGGTGGCCGAGCGAGGCTCTCCCACCCGCTGGCCCCACGCGCAGCAGCCGTGCAGCCGCCTCGCGGTGAGTACGAGTCTGTGGGGGGAACCCGGTCCCCCATCCCACCCAGCTCCCAGCCACCTCTGCCATTCCCCGGCACGGTGGCGGCCAAGGCCAGAGCTGGGGACGCGGCAGGGCTTGACGAGGAAGCCGGAGTCGTGTGTGGGCCTCCGCTTCCCGTCCCGTCCCCGTCAGCGGGCGTGGGGATGGCGGCTCTTGTAGATCGCGGGCAGCAGAGCGAGGCCTCACCATAGCCTTGGCCCCTTGGCTCAGAAATGACGGATCTGGCTGCTGAGGGGCTCTGGGAGCCCAGCTGGTAGTGCCTGGGGGCCCCCGGTCACCCAAGGGTTGGGAGTTGCCCATAGGAGCACAGGCAGCCTCCACACCCTGGAGCGGGCATGGGAGGCATCCAGGACCCCTTGACTCCTGGGGTTGACTGAGCCTGCGTCCTGTCCCCATCCCGCGCTGGCAGGGATCACAGCCTTCGGCTCCGAGTTGCTTTTGTTCCTTGCAGTGTTTGCTCAGTTCTCCCAGCCCAGAGCCCCTCCTGGGCTCCTCTTCCCGGATGGCAGGTCCATGGCTGCCTGGCAGCTCCCCCGGGAGCTCGTGGTGAGTGTGGGGGCCGTGGCCGAGGGGCTCCTCCGGCGGTGGGAGCGCTCCTTCCCGGCCGAACGGCGGCTGACCCGCACCGAGGGCTGCTCTGCTGCTATTCTTAGCCCGGGCTCCATTCCTGGTGGCTCTGGAGTGATGCTCCGCTGAGCCCGTTTCCTGTTTGCTGCTCTCCCTGCCAGCGCCGCTTCCTACCCGCTGCGCCCATGGGCAGCTGGTGTGTGGGGGGAGAGTGTGGGATGAGCTGGGTGGGATGAGGTGTGTGGGATGAGCCCTTCAAGACAAGCCATGTGGCATCAGCCTGGCAGGATCTGTACGGGGCCATCAGCCATGCCTTTCCTTCGCAGGGCACTGCCAGCAGCACAATCCTCAGTTGTGCCGGAGCTCCAGGCACCCAGAGCCTCAGGCCCGGTGCTGCTGTGCTGGCAGCAGGCTCCTGCTACGCTGGGACAGGCTCTGCATCGGCCACGAAGGGCCCCTGACTCAGTGGGTTGGCCCTGCAGGACGGGCTCAGCTCCAGTGCCTGGCTCAGAGCTGGAGCCTCGAGCTCCCCGTAGCCGAGTCCTGGGCCGCGGTGTGTGGCCTGGGAGCATCCTGATAAACAGGACGTGCCAGGAGCCAGGGTGCTTCTGTGCTGGTCTGCTGCCGTCATGGCACGTTTCATTAAGAAACCCTAATTGTGAAGCATTGATTTAATACCTGCTGTCTGACAGGCGGACCAGGACACCTTTGGGAGTGGGTGCTCCAGGTGGGGTGGCAGTGCTAGGTCCAAACTCATGTCTTCAGTGGTGGCCCCAGAGGAGATTTCAGGAGCTGCTGCACACCCCAGTGTTCCCCACGCAGCTCTCCCTGGGCTGGCAGGGGCAGCTGGTGTGGGTAATGGTATGTTCTGACAAAGCTGGTGGTCCAGGGCTCTGCCAGGGGCAGAGCAGGCTCGTGCCCGGACATGGTCAATTTTGCTCCAGCCCCGAGACTCCTGGTTCTCAGCAGGTCCTGCCTCTCTCAGGCCGGACACTCCAGAGAGCCTGGGGGGGCTTGTTGTTCCCCACAGGTGGTGAGGGGGAGCAAGGAGGGTCTCGCACCCCTTCCCGCAGGGCGATGCCCCTTGCCTGTCCCTGGGGGGATCCCTGATGCTGCCGAGGCCTGGCCGAGCCGCTCCCCAGCCCGGCCGCTGTGTTCCCGGTGCCCGGGCCGGCGGGTCCCTCCGCCCCCGCCCCGTCCCTGCCGCCGCGAGCCGCCCGCTCTCCCAGAGGAGGTTCCCCAGCCCCGGGGGGCTGGCCGTGAGCCCGCACCAACATGGAGATGCTCTTCCAGGCGCTATAAAGAGCTCCGGCTCCCGCACCTGCCGCTCGGTCTCCACCGCGCCCACTCCCGGTCCGCACCCAGTGCCGGCGCTGGGGCCGCCGTCCGTCCCCTTCCCCGTCCCATCCCATCCCGTCCCGCTGACCGCGGCTCGTCCCGCAGCAGGGCCGCTGGAGGGGATGGACTATTCCTATGATGAGGACCTGGACGAGCTCTGTCCGGTCTGCGGGGACAAGGTCTCCGGGTACCACTACGGGCTGCTCACCTGCGAGAGCTGCAAGGTAGGATCGGCCGGGGCGGCGGGGTCGGGACTGCGGAGCCGGGGCTGTGCGGGGCTGGGGAAACGCAGCTGGGGCCGTGCGGGGCCGGGGAAGCGGAGCCGGGGCTCTTCGTGACCTTGCGGGGCCGGGGCTGTGCGGGGAGCGCTGCACGGGGAAGAGGGGTCCGGGGCTGTGTAGGGAGCGGGGAGGGGGCTCTGCAGGGACCGGGGCAGCGGGACCGGCCGCGGGGCTTCTCTCGCCCGTTTTCGTTAGCGGCGGATTCGCGCCCGGCGGCGGGAGGGGAGCGCGGCCGCGACGGGAGCCCCGAGCGCGGCGGGATCCTCTGCCCAAGGCGGGTGGCGGGGACGGGGTGCCGGTGCCGGGGTGCCGGTGTCGGTGCCCACCGCATCGCCGCCGTCGCAGGGCTTCTTCAAGCGCACGGTGCAGAACAACAAGCACTACACCTGCACCGAGAGCCAGAGCTGCAAGATCGACAAGACCCAGCGCAAGCGCTGCCCCTACTGCCGCTTCCAGAAGTGCCTCACCGTGGGGATGCGCCTGGAAGGTAGGGACGGCCCGGGCACGGCACGGCGGGGCAGGGGGCGGCGGCGGGGCCGGGGACTGTGCGGGGGCTGTGCAGGGACTGTGCAGTTGCCGGGACCGGTCGCGCTGTCCCCGCCGCCGCCACCTCCCCGGGCCGGTCAGTCCCGCCGCCGCTTCGATTCCGTTTTTCCCTCCCAAGTTAAGAAAAAAATCGTTTTTCCGCGTCGTCTCCTTCTTTTCCTTGTTTCATTTTGTTTGTTTCCCCGGGGTTCCTGCTGCTACGGCTTCAGCTTTCCAGGATTTTTTTTGCTGGCAGGAAGGTTGGGAAATAGCAAATAAATTACTGTTTTCCTTAAGCACATAATTCCAGAAGCCGAGACTTAAGGAAAACGTTAAAAAATAGGGAGATCGCAATAAAACTGCAGCAGACCCACCACGAATTATATTTTTCCTCTCGGTGACATTTAGTATAACGTATTTCTGACCCCCGGGGGGGCGATTTCAGCCCCACAGCCTCTCTCCTGTCGGCGCAGAGGATCCCGACATCAGAGTCGGGCCCCGACAGCCCGTCTTGTCGCGTGTTGCGGGTTCTGCAATGCTCAGCATCCGGCAACGAAATAGATTTTGGGGAACAGGTCGTTGGCAGGGGACGGCAGAGTAAAGGCAGAGGCAGAAGGACCCCCCCACCCCAGAGTCAGCCCCCCCCTCCCCACTTCGCTCTTGAAATCGTTTGCGTTTTGCAGCGGGTGGAAGGGGGCTGAGTCCACCCGTCCGACTCTGGCCGGGCTGAGCCCCTCGGCTGCCGGGCTGAGCCCCTCGGCTGCCGGGCTCGCTGCTCGGGACACAGTGCGGTTAATCGGAAAGTCCTTCATGTTCTGGCAGGGCGGCCGCTCGCTCCGGGAGCAGGGTGGGAGCCTGCGAGCAGAAGCGCAGGAGTAAGACACAACATCGAGCTGCAAATTCAACCCCTGCAAACTCCCGCCGTGGGCTGGCTTCCAAAACAGATCCCAGTTCCACTCTCCTCCCTGGGCTGGAGTTACTGGTGCCCTAAATCCCTCGGTGCATGCTCTGGCGGTTTTGATCGATGTCGCGAGGGAATCTGGGCGCTGGGCAGGGGCTGGGGACCCTACGACAGATGGGCAGGGACGGTGCTTGGGGTGCCCGGGGGGAAGAGGCATGGTCTCAATTCGTCCCTTTCCAGCAGTTTTTGTCGTGTTCACCGTGGAGGTGCTTTGGTCCCAGAGCTGTCCCAACAGGCTTTTCTTGTATATTTCCTTGCTGTTGGCTCCTTAGCAGAGCTGGGCAGACGAAGCAATCACCCAGCCAAGGGTGATATTCCCATGGAACCGTCTCTTTTGTGGTAAAAAACAGAGACCACTTTTTTTCAGCTCCTAGTATTTTTGGGCAAGGCATCGGAGGTGATGCTTTGGAGGCGAGTCTACAAGTCCACACAACAAGAGCAACCCCGAGGTGATTGATTTTGGGAACACAGTGTTGACACAGGCACCCCTCAAAATGCCTGAAGGGAGGTGGCAGCGAAACTTGCCCAGGGGGAGAAGCACAGCCCTGGCCCAAGGCTGCCCACAGCCCTGGGCACCCTGCAGGCTCTACCCATGGCACCCTCCATGTCCCTGCCCAGGCAAAGAGAGGTGGCCAAAGGGAGGCAGAGCCTGGCCAGCAGCCTGCCCCAGCCAGGGCTCTGCACTGGGATGAGAGCAGGCAAGGCAGTGGGAGTGGGAAGGGGGGCTGCAGGGTGCTAGAGACCCCTCCTGCCACCATGTGGGTGTGTGGCTCAGGGGTCACCTGCAGATGGTTTTGGGGGGGTTGCTGGGGGTGCAGGCGCTTCCTGGGTGGCTCCACTTGGGCACCCTTGCCCTGGAGGTCAGGCTGCATCATTTGCTCCTCGGCTATCAGGTGGGACACAGCAAATGGCAAGTTGTTCCCAATCCCAAGTGTAGCACAAATGGCAGGAAAAGCAGAGTGGGAGGGAATTAAAAGGGCTCTTCTCCCTTTGTGTTCTTGCTGGGAGAGAGGAGGAGGTTTATGCAGTTGCCTCCGGAGGGTTTGTGAGACCGGACTGTGAGCACCTCTCGCTGTGTGTGGGAGTTCAGGCAGCACTAGGGGGGTCCCTGCCTGTGCACCCTTGACCAGGGTCACAGGCGTTTGCTTTGGGATGTGGTCCCTGGGCACCACTGGGCCCGACCTCGAGCAGTGGTGGGAACACATCACTTCGAGGGGGTGTGAGATTTCGTTTTCCGTGTGCTCTGGCTCTGGGGTGCGTGGCTGGGGCTGCCAGATCTGCCTGTGCCAGCTCGGGCTGCCAGCCTGTCTGCCTGTGTGGGACCCCGGCTGGGGTGTGCACAAGTGCTGAGTGTGGCCACCTCCCCTGTACCCGAGTCAGGAACTGCCCCGGCACAGCTCTCTGCTGCCCAGAGAGACATGGGCCGGCTCTCAGGAGCGGGGGGCCACAGCACCCCTCTCTTCAGAGGCTGCCGCTGGCAGCCCGCTCCCAGTGAGATGCTGTTTTCATGAATAAAGAATGAGGGAGGAAGCCAGGGCGGCTCTCCTGGGAGCACATTCCTGCTCGTCCTGGAAATGCTGCTGCTCCCGGCCACGCTCCCGCCTTTCCAGCCTGCCTTGGGAGCGTTGGGGAGGTGCTCCAGCTCTCCGGGGGGGCTGGCTGTGTGCCCCAGGATAAGTAGGCAAAAGAAAGGCAGAGGTAACAGCTGAGACGCAAAGCAAGACCCGCTGGCTGTCAGCAGGAACACAAACTAGCAGAGGGGTTTTGCCTTTGATGCTCGCTGCAGGCTGCTCTCCCTGGCGCACTCCTCCGTGCCTCTGCGCTGCCGTCCAGCCCCCAGCTCCTGCCTTCAGCGACCTGAGGCTCTTCCAAGGGGATGCCAGGGCAGCGGCCCCCCGGAGCACAGCAGGGCAGCGCAGGGGACAGGCTCCTGCTGCAGAGAAGCACCTACTCCCTTGCGTGCTGGCAGATCCTCGGGGCTGTTTCGGTTTGGTGGGAACATTTGCTTTGCTGCAGCCGTCAGAGGGACTCTGCCAGCAGGATGCTCCGGCAGAGCCCCCGCCGAGGCTGGGACACCCGGGACTGGCAGCCTCCTGTCTCAGGCCAGTGGGGTGAAGTGCACCCGCTGGGACCCGCCAGCCGTGCTGCCCGACTAAGGGGCAGAGATTTGCAGAGAAGTAGCACATGCAGCCTGGATGGAGGGAACCAGGGTCCCGAGGGGGCTGTGCGGCCCCAGGCTCTGCAGAAACAAGGAAATCCAGGGGCTGGTCCAGTGACAAGAGCTGTTAAAACTAAAGTGGGTGTCAAACCCCCTCCTCTGCTCAGGCTTTAAGGGCTGTCCCCTCAACCCATGGGGCATGAAAGCTGCTTTATCCCCAGCTCGTTTTGTAGTGAAAGCCAAATGTCTCTTCCTTTCCTGCAATCCCCGGAGGCTCTGAGGGTGACACTGGCTGGGCTGGGGGTGACACAACCTGCTGTCGGCTTTCTGGGAAGGTCTCCCCAGTGCCCCCCAAACCCTTTTTGCCACTAAGTCGTGTCCCCCAGCATTTTCTCTGTGCCCTGTGGAAGCCCTGGTCTCTCTCCGTGTGGGTCACTGCAGTCTCTGCCTTCTCTCTGTCTCCAGCTGTCCGTGCAGACCGGATGCGTGGAGGGAGGAACAAGTTTGGACCCATGTACAAGCGGGACCGTGCCTTAAAGCAGCAGAAGAAAGCTCTGATCCGTGCCAACGGCTTCAAGCTGGAGACGGTGCCTCAGATCATGTCCCCTGTGCAGAGCGACTACAGCCTGTCCTCCACCATCCACAGCATCCATGCCATGTCCAAGACCCTGCCGCCCAACCCGGCCGCGCTGACGCCCGTGGATTACGAGCGCAGCCCCTACGGGACGCCCTCCCTGGGAATGACTGTGCCCGGCCACGCGCCGCTGCCCGGCTACCACTACCCCTCCTTCCCCAACCGCACCATCAAGTCCGAGTACCCTGACCACTACACAAATGCCCATGAGGCTGTGCCTGCTTACATGTACCCAGAGACCTACCCCAGCAGCTCCCCCCCTGACATCCCCGAGGTCATCCTGAAGCTGCTGCAGCTGGAGCCTGACGAGGCCCAGGTGAAGGCACGGATACTGTCCTGCCTGCAGCAAGAGCAGGGCAAAGGCCGGCACGAGAAGCTCAGCACCTTCGGCCTCATGTGCAAGATGGCTGACCAGACCCTCTTCTCCATTGTGGAGTGGGCACGGAGCTGCATCTTCTTCAAGGAGCTGGAGGTAGGACCTGTGGGGATGGATGCTGCTCTGGGGGCACAATGGGAGGTGGGCAGGATTGAGGCTGCCGTGATGTGAGGACGGGATATCGCTGTGGGCAGGCTTGAAGGTGAAATGTTGTGAGGACAGGGCAACACCCGTGGGCACAAGCCTGGGGCCATCACTGCAGATCTGTTGACACATCCCAGTCCTGCTCCCAGCTCCCTGCACGGTAGGGCTGGGGGTGCTGGGCTCGGCTGCGATGCCGGAGCGATTCCCACTGTCGTGTGGGGCTAATGATTTCAGATTCATCACGGCGGGGGCAGGTGTTGAGGCAATCGCCGGCAGAGTGACTGTGGTGTCAAGCTCAAGATATAATTGAAAAATGTAACGTTGAGGAATTATAGTTGAGACAATTCTCTCCTCTGCCTTTAGGAGGAAAATCGATGTGGTCAGGTGGGTCCTATTAGCGCCGGGCAGCCAGGGCAGGGCTGGTGGGGCAGGGGACACCCCCAGCCAGCTCCACAGCCATGCCTGCTGCCAGCAGCCCATGAGTGTGCCCGGCTGGGGACATGGAGCTGACCTCCATCCTGACAAGACATCCCCTCTAGCAAATGTCCCTCAACATATTTACTGGGGCCGTGGGAGGGTCAGCAGGGCTGGGGCAGCTTCTGCCATCCTGCACACCTTGCCAAGCTTTCAGAAATTTTCCATTCGTGTCCTGGGCTGACCTAAGATCCCAAACTCGTGCAAAAATGGGAGATAAAATTTTGCCACATGGCCAAAACCCAGAGAGCAACATCCCGGGGCAGCTGTGAGACTCAGGTGCTTTCTCGTGTTTCCAGCATGAGGTTGTTTTGCCTGGCTCTGGCCAAAATCACCTTCTTCCAGTGGGACTGTGCTGTAGGACAGGACCAGCCTCTTCCCTGTGCCATGGGTGCCATGGGGCTGAGTGTGGCCGAGCCTCATGGCTCAAAATAGCCCCCGTCTGCCAGAACAGTGCCAGGAAATGGCATTGTGGGGGTGGGTTGGGCTTGTTTCAATCATATCAGTGTCCAGCCTGGATTTTGGGAACAGGGTGGTTGTTGTTTTGCAGGAGATATTGTAAACAGTGTAAATTCAGTTCCCAGCTGTATAGCTGTGTAGCCTTGTAACTCCATTGTCAGCCTGATTGCGCCACCAAAATAGGCTGCTCCTGTGTGAATCGGTGTCGGCGGGTCCTCCTCCTGCCGTGGGACTCTGGGGGGGATGGCAGTGCCACAGGCCTCACCTGGGCAGAGCTACCAGTGTCCTGCTGGGAGCAGGACATGTGCCCTGCCACGCTCAGGACATGGGGTTCGGTGCTCAGCGGGTGCCCACATCCATCCCTGCCGTCCTGGGGGCTCACGTGTTTTGCCTTCATCCACGTGGTGATTGTGGGGTGCATTCCCAGCACCTTGCAGGGCCGGGGACTGCAGGACACCACAGCCCACCCTGGGTCCAGGGGCAGAGGGAGAACGTGGCAGCGCCGTCCTTGGCTCCCTCCTGTGCACAGCCCCCCGGGCAGCTCCGAGCCCCAGCACAGAGCGGAGGTGCCCGGTGTCCCCAGTGTCCCCAGTGTCCCCATGGGTGGTGCTGGGGCTGCCCCCTCCCCACCTGGCACGGCGCATCCTCCCTGGCCAGGGCGGTGGCTTTTCCTCAGGGATGGGAGAGCAGCCAGTGGGAAGCAGGAGTAGGTCTGAGAGCTTGAATCCCCATTCCTGCTCCTGCCTGGCACATAAAAGCAAACAGCTGCTGGGGCGGTAAATGAACTCCTGCTAGCGCAGGGTTTATGGCTCTGCCCTAAAGCCAGCGCGGAGGAACATCGCAATCTCCGAGATCGATGGCACCGGCAGTCCCCGCTGGGTGCTCGGGGCTCCTCAGGGCAGGGATGCCGGCAGCCCTCTCCATCCCCTGGGAAGGTCTGTATGAAGGGGACAGTCCCCAGCCCCAGCAGGGAAGGGCTGTTGGCTGAGGTCAGAGCGGGGGTCCAGGCTGGAAAGGCACCGTGCTGGGACACCACTCCAGGGCATCCTGCCAGGCTGGCATTACACAGGGAGGAGGTGCAGGCAGGTGAGAAGGGGAGGTGTGGGCTGATTGCCCCCTCATGGCTTGCCCTGCCTGAGCCCTCCCAGCACCCCTGTGCTCCTTCCACGGCGCTGTTTGCAGAGACCTACCTTCTCCCTGGGGCCCCACAGGGAGCCTGGAGAGGAAGGAGCAAATCCTCAGGGACACTGCTGGCTCACGCCTGGTTAGAATGAACCTTTGGTCCCTGCCCAGGGAGAGTGGGAGCAGTTTCCCCTGGAGCTGGCCAGTCTTATTCCCATTTCCACTCCCACTTTAGCAATCTGGTGAGGGCCAGACTGGGTGCTTTGCTGTCTCCAGCACTCCTGGTGTGGTGGCTGGGCTGGGGGACATCGGGGAGAGCCCCCCTGGCTCCACCACTGTGCCCGGGGAAGGAGGGGGGCCACGGGCTAATGGCCTCTTGACATCGGCTCACACGCCACGTCCGCCCGCAGGCACGGGGCAGTCAGATTGAAAACAGATTTAACTTCCCAGATATATCGTTTCATTTAAGGGCCAGTAATTCTGTCAGTCTGCCACTGACAAACGAGGGTCCCCATGCCAATCCGCCGGGAGACTGATGTCGCGGCGTTCATCTCGTGTCACCAGGAGGAGAATTACGGACTGCGCTGGCCTTCGGAGGCAAGACTAATAACGCTGCATGGCAGAGGGGGATTTGGGGGCCCGCTTGTTTATCGAGGGCCGGCCAGGCAGCCGCGGCGCGAGGCCGCGCGGGCGGAGGTGGAAGAGGTCAGCGCTGACGCCCATAAATACGAACTTTAACTGAGTCTAGATGAGATGTGTCAGGACTGAGGGAAGATTTGCAGCATCTTTTCAGGAAGAAAAATATGGGCCGGGGGTGAAATATATTTTGTTGGGTCGTGAGTCTCAGGCAACTTTGTCCTTTCAGATGTAATTTTTTTATGTGTATATGAAGAGAGACGGACAGAGGGATGTGCACACGCGTGCGCTTGCACACTCACGTTGTGCCTGGTTTTGGTGCACTTTATGCACACACGTCTTGTACAGCCTGGTTTATATAGGTGTCACTGCCATACCTACATATCAATATCGTCTACACAGGGTTGCAGTGACCTTTAGATTGGGATGAGCAGCCAGGAATGTTAAACAAATTGCCACGGTTTCAGCCCGAAGGCCAGGCTGGGCTGGGTGTGCGGCGGGTCCCCGCGCCAGTGGAGGGGCACAGCGCAGCTGCAGGGCGGTGGGATGGTGCTGACCCCCTCCTCAGCCCCTTTGTGCCCAGGGGCTGGGGCAAACCACCCTTCCATCCACAGGCAAGCTCCAGTGATGGGGGGGATGCTGAGGGCAGCAGCGCTCCCATGGACCCAGGGGTCCCTGTGCTCACTGGGTCTGTCTGCTGGGCTGCTCTCCCTCAGTCGTGCTTAGAGATCCCAGAGCCACGACAAAGCCTGTTTGCAGTCAGTTGCTTCTTTGCCTTTAACATGTGGGTCATCTTGACCCCATCTCCTGGCCAATGGCCAGAGCGTTTTTGGCAGATTTGAAATCTCCTTCTGGTTGTGGATGCTGCAGCAATGTTTAGCATCCCATGCACTGGGGGAAATGTGACGCTTCCCTGCCTGTGGTGTCCCGGCCAGCGTAGCCCTGCCTGCAGAGCCGTGGTGCCCGCGCAGCCGCGGCTGCAGCAGCAGGGGAGCCAGCAGGGAGGTGGGATCCTGGGCTAGCCACACTGGTGTTGATGGTTATTTGTTTTAAGATGCACGTCCTGGTGGTATCTGGGCAGGGCAGTAGGGACCCACACTGACCATTACACCTTGGACGTGTGTGGGTTTTCCATTGCGGGTGGCTGGTGGACACTGACCCACTTTGGCACTTCCCGGTAGCCAAGGCCATGGGTCCTGCTTGCACTCAGTAATTGCTGGGCTGCGGCTCGGGGTGCTGACGTGTGCCATGCACCTGCAGAGGGCGGTGGGGCAAATCCTGCACCTGAGATCTGGGAGGAGGCTCAGAGGGCATCGGTGGGGTGGGGGCAGCCTGGGGGCATCCGAGTGCTTCTTGTGCCTGCGGCTGGGGATGGATGTCCTGTGACCAGTTGAGGGTTTCCTGCTGAAGAAGGGCTGCTGGTGGGTTACTCTCTGTCCTAAAGCAGTGGTACCCGGGGTGGGGGATGCCCTGAGCCCGCTGTGCAGGGAGCAGTGAGCACTGTGGGGCTGCGCCATCCCTGCATGGCCTGGGCACATTTTGGGGAGCCCCAACACTCTCAGGGGCTTCCTCACCTTGTACCTATGAACCCACGGGGAAGGCGGAAGAAGATTTAAAACTACACCCACATGCAGGTCCTGCAGCCCTGTGCCCAGGCAGCACCATCCCTGCCTCTGCACGGCCTGCCTCCCCTCCGGCACCATCCCAGACCCTTTCCCACAGAGAACTGCATTTTCTGTGAGTTGCAGCCCATCAGAGATTGCTCTTCCAGCGTGGGGAGGGTTTCACTGTGTGTTTTGTGAATGGGTTAAATGCTCGCTTTAAAAAAAAAGATAAAAATTGCCTCTCAAAGACAGCTTGCATCAGGCCTTTGATAAAGCACTCCGTGGAAAAGCCTTGACATTAAAAGAGGAAGATCCTTTGCTTAACTTTTAACGGCGAGCGTGTGTGCTGCCGCCTCGCTGGGAGGATTGATTGCCTCTGAGTGCCCCTCCATTAGCAGCCCTCTGCTCCCAGCAGGCCAGGCCAGGGCGGGGTGCAGCCAGGTGACCCCAGCCCGAGCCCCCCTGCAGCAGAGCCCCAGTGCCGGAGCGGGGCTGTGGGGGCTGCCTGGGCCATGGGGACACCCAGCTTGGTGCTGGGGACAACTCCATGGACCTCGGCCAGCCCTGTCCGGCCCACAGAGCCCCCAGCCCACCCCGTCATGCTCCCAAGCACATTTCCCCTGTGCCATGGCCATGTGGCTCTGGTGCACTGTGATGCTCCCAGGAAGCGCTGTGGCACGTCAGAGCGTGCTGGCAAGGGAACAGCCCTGCTGCAGCCATGCAGGGCGAAATGTGCTGCTGAGGGGCTTCAGAGAGGGAGCCGACCCCCCCTCAGAGTTTGAGAGAAGCCGATGAGCAATTTTTAAAGGAAGAAAATAAGATTTCAAAATTGTTGAAGTGCTTTCTTTGGAAAAGCTAACTTTTAAAAACGATTTTCAAGGCAAAACCTTCTGTCTGTCCCTTCTGGAGCTCATCCCGCTCAGGAATGAGGCACAGGAAAGAACTTCCAAAACAACGCCCTGCCTGAGCCAGAGCGGAGGCGCTCGGCACCGGCCGGGATCGTGCAGCTGGGCCGGCCCCAGCTCCCTGCTGGGGCTGGCCACCGTCACAGCCGGCCACTCGCCTTCTGGCAGGGGTCACCACGGGTGCAGAAAGTCTCCATTTTGGTTTAGTGCAGAACGAGCTTTTCTCCAGTGTTTTGTGGAGCAGCTGGACAGGGGCCTCACGCTCTGCAGTGCTGGGCCACGAACCGCGGCTGCTGCACCGGTTTGGGGACGAGGGGCGAGCGCGGCCTCGGCGGCCCCGCGGTGCCCACGGCCCTGCCCTGCAGGCGGCTTGGTGCCATCGGGCAGCAGCGGTGCCACAGCCTGGCCGCCGTCACTGCCTTCCCACCTCATCCCGTTCCCTGCACTGCCGCAGCAGCGGCTCTGGTCACCCACCACACTCGAGAGACAAATCCCGGCAGCTCGCGGGGAGCACCGGCTCTGAGACCATAAAGCTCTTTCTCATCTGGCTTCTATTCCTTTTGCAATCTCCCGGCGCAGGTTTATTGCAGCCTCTTCAGCAAAACGAGGGCATTATCCAGCCCTGTGATGCTGCATCTGTCTTCCCTCTATTAAAGGGGGAGCACAATGGCCCTGCAGAGCTCGGCTGCTGGCACTGGATTTGCTCCACAGGGAGGTCGTGGAGACAGTGCTGTAATCCCAACCCTTTCCCTACACTGGCCCCGCAGGAGAGGGGACTCCAGGCAGGGCAGGAGTTCAGTTCTTTGTGGAAAGGAGTTGGGGTTCAGTGGAGAACAGTGCTGAGGGGATGAAGCCAGTGACCCGCGGTGGTTCTTGGCAGGACAGTGGGGAAGGCAGCGTGCCCTGCATCCTGCCACAGCTCCGGGCACAGGGGCCTGGCAGGGCTTTTAGTTCTCCAAATGCAGCCGTTGGCTCTGGCAGCTCATCCTGCCAGTCACTGGTGCTGCCTGCAGTCCCCACTGCCCTGCGAGACCTTTGGGGACCCTTCCGGCCGGTGTCCTGGCTCGAGCTGCTCACAGGGACAGTCCCAGGTGTTTCTCTGGGCACATGGGCACAAGTGCATGCGATCACAAGTGCGAGTGCGGGTGCGTGGGCAGGGCCGGGCTGGCAGCTGCAGGGCACAGCGATGTCCTGCGCCCGGCCGCTCCCCCACGGCCGTGCTGCCCCCCCAAACCTGCCGTCCTGGCCAGGGAGTCGAGGATGGGCACTGTCTTCTTTTGTTTTAAAGTATCCAGAGGGGCTGTCTGGACACACAGGCCCTTTGTGCAGCCACCGCATGTCCCTCCCGCAGTCATTTTGTTAAAATTTGTGTGCGATTTGGGGAGGTTGTGCCTGGTGGGGGAAGACCCGTGCTGATAAGAGCCAGCAAGTGCCACTGAAACATGCTGAGCTGCTTTAAAGCCAGCTCTGCAAAGCCACCTGCCCATCTCCTCTCCTCCAGCCCAGGGTTCCCCTTTCTGGGATGCAGCTCCAGTTCTCCATGCTCACCCCAGGGGACCTCCCCCTCCTGTGGGATGTCTGCCAGGCACAGGGTGGGTGCTGTGCAGTGCAGCACGGTGGGTGTCAGCCATGCTGCTCCCGCTCTGTTTCAGGTGGGTGACCAGATGAAGCTGCTGCAGAACTGCTGGAGTGAGCTGCTGGTGTTTGACCACGTCTACCGGCAGCTGCAGCATGGCAAGGAGCACAGTGTGCTGCTGGTCACCGGCCAGGAGGTGAGAAATGGCCTCTGGGACTGTGGTGGGGCTGTGGAGGGGCAGCGGGGACGGGCAGGAGCTGCGTGGGGGAACGGAGTGACTTCTTTCTTTCTCTTGTCCCCGAGTGGCCAACTCAGCATAGGGCAGACGGGCAGTGTGGTTACACTCTGGGTCTGCTTGTGCAGAAGGTCCCATCCTGTCCCATCCTGCCACACAGCTCCTGGTTCTGGAGAATAATGTTTCTTGTGGAAAGATCAACAGCCCCACCCGTACTCTCAGCAGTGGGATGTGAGGAGGGGCCCCTTCCCTCCCCAGGGGTGGCTTTTGGAGATGTGGTGCCTTCAATTCCAGCACCCTGTGAAGGGCCCCACCTGTTTTAAATGGTGTTCCCGTTTCACCCACCAGTCTTTTTTTTGACACCCCTAATTCTCAGTCAGTGGTCAGGGCTCCCGCCCTGTGTAAGGTGCCCTGCAGCAGGCTGTGGTGGGGCTGGGGCTGCCAAAGCTGATGCCACCCCCATCCTCGCAGGTGGACATGTCAACCATCGCAGCCCAGGCCGGCTCCATCCTGCACACGCTGGTGCTGCGGGCGCAGGAGCTCGTCCTGCACTTGCACTCGCTCCAGGTGGACCGGCACGAATTCGTCTGCCTCAAGTTCCTCATCCTCTTCAGCCTCGGTGAGTGCGGCCGGGGGGCACCGGGGCGAGGGGCAGCCGCTCCGGGGTCACGGCTGTGCTGCTGCGCACAGGGTCTGGGGTGGGAGCGCGGCTGGAGGGGGCACACGCAGCCCAGGGTCCGGCTGTGCCACAAAGGGGCTTTTAACGAGGAGCCAGGAGCGAGAGTTGGCACCTGCCCGTCCCCCTCTCACCCGGGATCCAAAACGTCTCCCGCTGCGGGGCTGGGCTCTGCTCCAGCTGCAGGGGACATGGTCACCCCTTTGGCCAAGCGGAGCCTGTTTTGGTCACTCGCCCATCACAGCGGGCAGGGAAACAAGCGCTGATATGGCTGAGGGAAAACAGGCGTGTTGACAGAGGCCGTATCTCCCGGGATTTGCGTCAGAGGGCCCGAGCGCCGCGCTGGGCAGGGGCTCCTGCGCTCCTGATTAGGCTCAGCCCGGAGCCTGCGGTCGGGCAGAGCCGGCGCGTTCACACGCTCCCACCTCACCCAGACAAAATAACACCGGAGCCGTGGGCGCTGTTCCAGAGCCCGAAACGTCCCCGGGGTGGCAGTGCCCGCTCCTGCCCCTGGGATCCCAGTGCTGGCATGGTGAGCCCACCACTGTCTGTGGCAGATCCGTCTCCATCCCGGTCCTTGTCCCCACCCCAGCCCTGTCCCTGTTCCAATGCCTTGCTCTGTGCTTGCTCTTCTGCATCCGTGGGGTCCCGTCCAGGGACAGCGGTGGGAGCTGCACCTGCAGCATCTCCTCCCTCAGCTTTCCTTTCCTCTGGAGCTGTTTAGAAATCCAGAGAAGCGAGACACGATAATTCGCTGCTCAAGCAGTGATAAGGTGTGTCGCAAACAGTGCCCAGGCTGGGAAATGGCGGAGCTGGGGGAGCTCGTACCCCGAGCCAGGACCTCCCCTGGCTGCTGCCCCACGGTCTCAGCACCAGGAGGGCCAGGTCCCCCCGTGCTGCCCCGGGTCCCCCTGTGTCCCCTGGCATGGCACAGCACAGCGAGCAGGAGCAGTGTCCTCCCCGATGGCTTCCCCAGAGCAGCGGCTTTCAGGGAAGGCGTGGAATCCAATAGCTGTGTTTTCCCATACATCATTTTGCCCCAAATGCAACTTTTTCTCTCCATATTGCAGAGCTCACTTGGAGTAATT
This sequence comes from Eulacestoma nigropectus, assembly GCA_013397775.1. NCBI lineage: Eukaryota > Metazoa > Chordata > Aves > Passeriformes > Eulacestoma > Eulacestoma nigropectus. The sequence continues at coordinate 1,032,311 of VZTE01004704.1, forward strand.
TGCCCTTCGCAGGCTCAGCTGTAGAGGACGGGATTGTGTATTATGTGCAGGATGTAATTGCCTTTAACAAGAGAATTTCCACATTTACCACTCTGCCACAGCACAGTCAAAGCCAAGCCCTGCTCACAAGAGCTGCCATTTGAGTTCTAAATAGATTTCTCTCCTGAGCAGGTAAAGAGATTTAATTAAAATTAGGGCTTCTCAAAATAGCAATATTTATGAGGACGGCACAGGTTAGCTTTGTTCTACAGAAGGGCTTAATAGAGCCTTAATGGATTGACCTATCATTCGATTTCATGACTTACATTCATGAAGCAGCTACTCTTGGGGAGGGGAGGAAGAGAGGCTTTTATAGCCCACATTCCCTTAAGCGTTTGCAATTTATCAGCAGCTTCTCCCAAACAAAAGGAGCTGTGAATAGGAAGAACACTTGAGGGCATAGAAATAATCCCAGGCATATCTGTATGTGTGATGGGAGGCTTTGTCACAGGACAGTCTTTGCAACTGCTGCAGTGTCTCTAAATGAAGTGAGTCAATGTTATTTGGACAACATTCTTTATTCCTTGCAGGAATGAAAAGATTATTCAAATATTCAATTAAACAGTGAATAGGGTCTTTCAGAGAACCAGGTGAGTTCATCGAGTAGAACTAGCTATTGTTGAGCCAACTCAGGGGATAGATTTGACATTTATCGATATAACTTCTTTTTTTTAATGACATGCACAATAACCTTATGCAGATAAAGAGATTTCATAACAACAACCCGGGTAGCAGGAGACAGTAGGAGCAAATGTGCCGTCAGAGTGAAAAGGGAAGGGTGATCTGATACGCTGCATCTTGGCACAACCTGTGCCCTTTGTGCCTGCCCCCGCAGTGCCCGTGCTGGCCATGGGCATGGCCTGAGGCTGGGGCTCCTGAAAGGCACTCCCCAGGGGCCCACAGCCCCCGGCTGTGCTGTGCCTCCCCTCCCTGGGGCTCCGCAGTCCCCCCGACCACGCCTCCGCTGCCGGCTCTGACCCCCGGGGGCTCCCGGCTTTGCTGGGCTGCAGCAGCCTTGGGTGCCACAGTCCCTTCAAGGGATCCCCAAACTCCCAGCTGCCTTGGCCAGACCCTGTGCCCAGATTTCCCTGTTTCCAGCCGGTGAGTGGGAATTTGGCCTTGCATCAGGGACTGTGGGCAGCAGAGCCAGAGGGGCCGTGCCCGAGGCAGTGCTCTGAGTACCTCATCCTGCACAGTAACTCCACTAAATCCAGTTGCCCTGGATGGCCTGTGCCGGGGTTGGCAGCAGGTGGTGATGGGGCAATGCCCAGAGCTGGTTCCCTAAAGCTGCGGAAATCTGCGTGCAGGGACAATTGACCCTGCCCGCACCTCGGTGCCGCTGCCTGCTGAGCTGCTTCTTACCCTGCTGGCAGCAGAGCTGGCAGCAGGATTATGGGAAGCTGCTGTGGCTCTGGAGAGGCGTGGAGGATTAGGGTTTCCAGGCTGGTGAGCCTGGTTGCCACATTGGAAAGACCAGGTTTATCAGGGAATTAATTCAGCCGCTTCCTCGACCTTCAGGAATTAAAGAGGGCTGATAGCAGCAACTCCCAATGCGTTGGCACAGCTGGCAACACCTTCTGGCTTTGCAGCTTCCTGGGCAGTGAGGGCAAGGAGACACCAGTCCTACTGCCAGGGGGTTTGAAATCTGTCTTCAGCATCAGGGGAGACCTGGGGAGTAGGGTAGGGATGGAGAGCCCCTGGCTATGTAGGGACGGACGGGGTGGGGGACCCCTCCTGCACTGTGTTTTCATGCGTGAGGGACATTGACCCAGGAGCACGGGTCCCTCCTGGCGCACCCAGCACAGCGGGGGATGGATGGGGCAGACACCTGAGTCTGGCACCCTTTCATGCCCACCCTCCCCTTGCAGACGTGAAGTACCTGGAGAACCACACGCTGGCCAAGGATGCTCAGGAGAAGGCCAACGCGGCGCTGCTGGAGTACACGGTCTGCCACTACCCCCACTCCACGGACAAGTTTCGCCAGCTGCTGCTGTGGCTGGCGGAGGTCCGGGCGCTGAGCCTGCAGGCTGAGGAGTACCTGTACCACAAGCACCTGAGCGGGGAGGTGCCCTGCAACAACCTCCTCATCGAGATGCTGCACGCCAAGCGGACTTGAGCGGCCACCAGCAGGAGCCGGCAGCGCCCCAGTGCCTCCAGCAGGGGCAGGACTGGTGCCCGGGGCTGGCAGGCACCGCCTCCCCCCTGCCTTCCTCAGTGATGCTATGTAACCTCTGCTATTGAAAGGCCCCAGAAGGTTTCGTACACAGCAAAGACAGCTGAGGCTGCAGGGCCGTGGCTTGGCTGCCGGCCGGCCCCGTTGGCAGTGCTGTCCCCCAGCTCCACTGCACGCCTGGTGCCCAAACCTGTCACTTGCCAACCCGGCTCAGCAGCACCAAGGAAGGGTAAAGCCTGTCCCGGCTTTTCTCCTATTTCTTCTCTTCTCCTGCTGCCCCCACCAGCTGTTTCTTTACTGCTGCCATCCCTCCCCAACCCTGCCCATGTCTCAGGGCCCCTCGTGTACAGGGCAGGAGAGAGGGGATGTGAACCCCCTCCAGGCTGTGGTTTTATGGTGGTTGAGGTGTCTCCAGACACCAGGTGGAGGATTTCTGCAGGAACTACACAGAATGCTGTGGCTGGGCTGGAGATGTCGGCCCCATGCAGCTGTGCCAGGATCCCAAGGTGCAGATGCTGGGTCCCAATTGCTGCCAGCTCTGTGTCCTGCAGCTGCCCCAGCCAAGACAGGGCAGGCAGGGATGGACAGCTCTGAATCCTCAGCTGAGGTGCATTCTCCTAGTGCCTGCTGGTGCTGGAGGCAGCAGTTCTGGCTTTGCGACCTGTGGCAACCACAGTGCCCAGAGCCCAGAGCTGCCCACGGGCAGCACAGCTCTGTCCTGCCCACAGGGATGGTGGCAGAGCAGCCAGGCAGGAGGGAGGTGCAAGCTCCAGCACGTGCCCAGGATCTTGGGCAAACTTGGGGAGCTCTGTAGCCCCCCTTGCATTTTTCTGCTGAGTGAGGGGGTAAGGAGGAATAAGGATTGTCCTGCACTTCCTGCTGGGCCTCCCGGCCCCTTCTTGAGCTCTGCCGTGTCCCCGGGGGACAGCAAATGCTGTGCAGAAGCCACAGGCAAAGAGCTCTGTGTTCCTCTCCTGTCACGGGACAGCGGCTCACGGACAGGACTGGGAGCACTGGGGGTCGCAGCCCCCCAGACTGGGCCGTGCTGGACTCTCACTGTTGCCTTCTCTCGGTCTCAGCCGTGCTCTCCTCTCCTCTGCCCCTCGGCACAGCCCCTGCCCCTCGGACCCCCGGCTCTGGGGGTCCCAAAGCAGGGCCAGGGTGGTTCAGGTTTGTTCCCCAGAGGGGGGATGTCCTCGTGGCCAGGGGCCAGTGCAGCTCTGCAGAGCCGGTGCCTTGAGGAGCCGCAGAGGCTGCGCCCGGAGCCGCGCGGTTTGCGAAGCTTGTTAGACACAAGAGCATGTTTGTCTCTGCTTTAACACGTTTGTGCATTTTCCTCCTGAAGTCTGTGGTTTGGTTTCACCTTCTTCTTTTTGTGAACTTAAAGAACTGGAGAAAATGTTTTGGGAGGTAAAAGATGTTTTATTTTCAGAAAATGAAAAGTGTCCTTAAGTGTCTCTCTCTGTCTCTCACATCCTTTCCTCCCTCTCATCCCTGCCCTTCCCCACTCCTCCCCTTTTCTTCCCAGGCAGAAGGCTACCAACTTCCTTGTCGGGAGCAAACCACTGTAATAAATTTTGCAGTTCATTTAAAATGGCAAACTTTGTCTTTTTTGACTATCTTGCTAACTCTCATGGTTGGTGCTTGGCATGGGGAGGGCTGCGTGTTTGTAGGTGCACTCCTGGGGTGTCGCCTGCCTTTGTGAGACCGGGACAGCACGGCTGCAGGAGGGGGCTGCTGCTGCCTTTGATTCAGGGCATTGGGGCCTCCAGATCAGTTCAAAGTGCTGCTGGGAATTGCCATAGTGACTCTCAGAATGTTTTGCAAGTGAGCAAACAGGAACAGCAATATTTATGGGCAATTAGTGGGCAGTGCCCTGGGCCTTGCACCGTGGCCAAACCCCCTTTGCTGGGCTTATGAGCCCCTTCCCTTGGACAGAGTGCAACAAGGAGAGGAGGTTGTCTTTAAAATCAGCATTTACTGTTGTCATAATCAGCAAGAACCCAGCACATTTTCTATGTTCTAAACACTACAGAGGTAAGAGGAGAAGAGGGAAGGAAAGCAGTGCCCAGCTGGCAAGGGGCCAGGCCAGCCAGGCGGGAACCCAAGCAGGAGCATGGAGAGGATTTTTGTCCTAAACAGCAGAAGATGCTATTGATGTCAGCTGGCTTAGAAAAGGCTTGAAGCCAGCTGCTGGCTTCCCTAGTGCATGTGCTTTGTACACAGCCCGTCCCCAGCCCTGCCCCAGCTCAGAGGTGCTTCCATCCTCATTGGCACGGGAGCGTGGGCACCGCCTGGGCACAGCTGCCACGACAAAGCTGGGCTTGTCCCCACCCCAGTGCTCCAGTTCCCCCAGGCTAAACAAGCTCTACTGGCAGCAACAATGAGAGCACACAACCAAGCACCTTGGCTGCCCTGGCAGAGGCTGCAGGAGCTGTGGGGACCCCAGAACACAAGTACTTGCCTGCTGAGTGCCCGCCCAGGAGAGGAGCAGGGCAGTCGTCAGCAGCAGACGAAGCCCCGTGAGACCCCACACTGCCCCTGCCTTGGTTTGGCTGCACGTGGTGCTGGGAAGGAGTGCAGGGTGACAGCTCTGCCCGGGCTGGAAGCTCTCCAAGGGAAGCCAGCTCCTCCAGCCTGCTATCCTTCCTGCTGGAGGACCCTCTGCATTGTAGACTCGTCACCCAGAAACTTCTCAGAAACCTAAAGCAAAAGAGAGAAGGTCTCAGCTGTGCTGGCAGCAGGGGACGGCAGGGGTCCCTCCCAGGGCAGTGGGAGCCCTGGCGGGGTCCCACAGTGCACTGGCAGAAAGCACAGCCCAAACCTGGCACAGGACAGAGCTGTGGGTGCGGGTGGCACCGGTCTGGCACAGCCAGCCCTGCCTGTCAGCGGCACAGCTCTGCCATCCCAGAGACCCCCCTGTCCCTTTGGGGGTCTCTGAAACACAGTCCTTATGACAGGGAGCCAAAGGAGCCTCCATGCACAGGGCCATGGCTGTAGGGAAACCTCTTCTTCCCTGGTCAGTCACTGGCCTGAGCACAGCACCCAGTGCTGAGAGCATGGAAGAATGAGCTTTAAACAGGATTTAAGGGAAACACCAGCTCTGCCATGGCAGGAAGCACCGGTGCCACATGGGCTGCACCTCCTCCAGAGGGTACACGAGGGATTCCTCAGGAAGGGCCATGGCACCAGCAGTGATCCCACCACAGGCAGCCCAGCAGGGCTGGCATGGAGGGGGTCTGCATTTCTCCCCCTGACACTCAGGTGCTTTCCTGGCTTTGAATCCCAAAGACTCATAAATTCCTTATTATTTCAAACCAATCTTATGTAACACAATATGGTGAGAGTTGCAGAATTGCTCAGTATCGATCAGAGGAAGGCTGGGCCGTGGAGACAAGATCCACGTTGCTATGTGTGGCTTAGCAACATACAAATGTATTCAAACAGAATAATGAAATTATCGTGGGGAAACAAAGCAGCCATCACTTGAGGAGATGGAGGATGTGGAGGCCTCTTGGAGCTCTTGTTTGCCAAGACAAGGAAGATGGGACTTATTGTTTGTGCAAATATGTGAACCGCCCCAGCCCTCCCCTGCTCACAAAAAGTGTGTAATGAAGCCAGGCAAGGCTCGCTGCACAGTGCAGCTCCCTACAGCTGGGCTGGAGCTCATTACTGAGGAATTGCTCCATGGACTGAGCCCTTGTGGGGGGAGGCCATGCCTGGTTCTTGCCACAGCCACACTGCAAAACTCTCGATTTCTCTGGTTCTGGCCTGGGATTCACCCAGATTTTATCCACCCTCATCCTCACCCATCCCACCTCCCATGGACCCCCTGTCTGCCTCTTGCCCTTGGAGCCAGTGCGACACCCAGAGCTCTCACAGGAGCGTGGCTGAGGCCCTGGAGCAGAGAAGGGCTGGACCTGTCCCAGATCCAGCACAGCTTTCCTGGGAGAGACAGGTGGGCTTCTCCTAAGTCTTTGCCAGAGCTCCTGCTGGCAGCAGCACCATTTTCATCAGCTGGATGGCAGCTTTCAAATAAAGATATCTGGGGCTAAACACGTCTTTTTTCATTAAACTATTTGGGAGACAACAAATAGAAGAGGGGAGAGTGTCTGTGCTGGAATGATCTGTCCCCATTCTGGCACCCAAGAGCTCAGCAGTGCTTTGCTCTGTGAACAGAATGTGAAGGCACACGCCTGTGTGAGGCTGAGCGGCCCTGGGGCCCCCAGCACCCCCGCAGCTGGGCACTACAGCCTTTGATTATCTGCTTTAATGCCTGGAAGCACTTGTGGAGGGGCCAGCCCTGGCGCTGTGCCGCTCCACGAACACAAGTGTGAGAGGAGAGCTCTTCTGGTTCAAGATCTTCTCCTTCACCCCAGGCTCAAGGACTGCCCAGCCATGGGGGCAGCCTGCGGGGCTCTCAGGGAGGGTGGCCGTGCACAGCACTCCCTGCACCCCTGGCCGCTCCCATGGCACCGAGCCCAGCCTGGCGTTCCATCACCCTCTGTGCAGATCTGGGCTTTTAAAAATACACTGAGGGCTCACCTGAGAAAAAAACAAACTAAACAACCCACTTCTTTGCACAGCTGGAGTTTAATAACACGTGTGGGTCATAAAATACGCAGAAGCAGGTGAGGGTGGGTGGACAGAGCACAAATGCCTGTGCGGGGTGCAGGTCTCGCTGCCTCTGAGACCCCACTCCTGTGCCCAAAATGCCGCTGCACAGCTACTCCTGGATCCCACCGTTTCTGCCTTTCTCATGTGTCCACTGTGGGGAGGAAAGCTGCACTGCTTCTGGGTGGCATCGTCTTGAAAATAGTCTGAGGATGCCCTGCTTAGACACTTCATGTGGAGCAAAATCAGAAACCTGCTAATGCACTGCTTGCCTTGACAAAAGAAAATGTCACAATGCAGAAAAAATGTGATCACTCCACCCCCAGTGTGTCCTCACTGCACTGTCTGCCTGAGGGTCCCCATCCAGAAGCTGCACTGGGAGCACTGGGAGTACCCAGCAGTGGCTGTTAAAGGAAATAAAGCGAAATATGCTCCATTTGTATTCTGAGGAGCTGGGGACTTGCCCAAAGCCAGGCTGGGAAGCTGAGGAGGTAGCAGGGAGCTGCCATCGAGCAGAGGCCTGGGGCTTAGGAGGGATTTCTGGTTTTAATTCTACCCACCTCCATGGTGACATTGGCCTTTCTACAACCTGAAACAGAAGAAGCTAAATGGCTGCTTTTAAGCTCATAAATCCAGCCCTATCTGAACACCCCACCTTCCCCAGCTTCCCTTCTTTGGGATCATGGCACTCCCAGCACCCGCCAGCGCTTTCTGCCACAGCTGCTGGTTTAAAATAGCCCAGGGCAGAAAGAGCTGCTGCCCCGCTGGAAGCAGCCCAGGCCCTGCCCAGCAGCAGGGATGCCAGTCCCTGCTGCACCCCACGGAGCAGTGGGGCTGGGGGGCAGGCAGAGAGCTCAGCACCAGGAACCTGCAGGGCACCTCTGCCACCTGCCCACGCCTGTGACCCTCGGCTCTGCTGGCACAGTGGGATCCCAGGAGCTGGGAGCCAACACAGACGGGCAGCAAGAAAGGTGCAGAGGCATGGGGAGAAACCAGGCAGGTGCCCTGACATGGGACCTTCAGCTGAGCCACCAGTGCTGCCAGGAGAGGCAGTGCCACTGGCAGGGCTGCTGGGGCTCCATATCCCCCACATCTCCCTTGTCTGTTCAAGGGGACGCAGATTTCCCACAGCCTGGCCAGGACAGGACCCACCAGGGCAGTTAGGAAATAATAATCCTGAAGCCTGAGCAGAAAGCAGCTGCCCTCTGGGCAGCCCTCCAGCACACAGCCACGGGAACGAGCATCAACAGTAACAAAAATCACAGAACGTGATGTAGGCAAACGTTACCTGAGGATTTGAACGCTGTCAGCTCTACGGCCTGAAAGAGGGGAGAACATACATTAGCAGAGGGTATGGGTCTGATGGCTTTGCTGCTGGTCTCCCCCACCACACTCCCTGGGGCCAGGCAGGGCTCCCCAGCACCCAACCACCCACTGTCCCAGCACTGAGCTGCTGCACAGGCTGGGAACCGGAGCCTTCATCCCGCCCCCGAGGGACGGGCACCCGGCAGAGCGTCCCCGGACACGCCTGGATCTCTCAGCAGTGGGGAGTTGACACCCTGGTCCCAGCGCCCATTCTGGGGACCCTTCCAGCCCCGTGGTGACCCACCAGGCTGGATACCATGCTGGAGACTACAGGAAAATCCAGGAAAGGATGAGAAAGCTTTGTCCCCCTGTGCTGCGGTGGGAAGAGCCCACACAGTCTGCACTCTGTGCTTAAGGGATGGTTAATGCTCCGGGAGATGTGAAATTCCTGCTCCCAGTCCAACAACAACAAAAATCACCAAACAACATTTTAAAAAGCTGAAACACGAAGAACATCTTGTCTGTGTTTGTATCTTCATTCGCTCATTGTTTTGTCATTTTAAGTGATTTCAAACGCTTTTGAGTAGCATCTTCTCTTCATCCAAACTATTGTGCAGCTGCCAGTGACATTCTGAATCCGCCGCTCCTCTGGCGAGCGCCGTGACTCAGCCAGGGAGCAGGAGAAGCAGCCCTGGCTTATATAAGTGAGAGGCACTGAAAGCAGCCCCCGCGCAGCACAGGGTGGCACCACGCAGGGCACAGGCGTGCCCACCGCCTCTGCCGTGCAGGGGGCTCACGGACCCTCCCGGGCTCTGCACCGGCCCCGGGGGAGCGCCGGGAGCTGCGGCAGCACCGACTGCAGGCACCCACAGCAGCCTCAGCCCCGCCGCACCCGCCTTAGCCAAAAGGGAACAAGCACATTGAAAATGCAGTGTTTATGCAGCAAAGCCCTCGCTGACCCTCACACGGAGGGAAGCACTTTCTGTCTTTGCCTGCTCACAAACGCCACGGCCTTGGCATTTAGGGGATCTGCTGCCTGCTAATGCCCCTGCCTTAGGGAACTCGGGTCCTTGGGCTAATCCCTGTGGCCCACGTCTCAGACCTGGTGCCAGCAGCTTAGCCCTGACCCTGGCTCACACAGCCAGCACCTGGCTGGCTGAGAAAAGCATCACCTGCGAGTGAGTCCTGGTGCTGTTCAGCACAAGGCATTAACCACAATATAAATCATGAGAGATGGAAATATGGATTTTACTGAGTGGCTTCAGAACGATATGCCAGCTATAGAAGTATTATCTATTGGATAAATAAGAGCTGTCTATGTGACACAGGTTTTCAAAGGATAAATATTAGAGAGGGAAAGAGAGATCCTTCAGTAAGAGACTCATGAAAGTAGTGTTGGATTTTATTCTGAGGAAATTACAGCACTTGTATGTCAAGTGCACAAGGACTGATGATCATTTCAATAGCAGGAGATGGAAGTGGGAGCAGAGTAGTCAAATTTAAATTGTTCCCTGCTTTAGGTCATGCCTTGCTGAGCTCTCCATCCCAATGCAGGCAGCACAGCCCTCCTGGGAGAGATGAGACTTGCCCATGGCACCTGCCCCACTGCCTGATTTAATTTGCTGTCCTTGGGAAAGTCTCCTGCTTGATCCATACCGACCTCAGTTAGGGCTTTATGGCTCAAATTCAGTGGCACCTCGTGTTCCTGTAGGGCCCTGCTCTAAGCACCCTCCTGGCGTGGCGCTGGGGCCGGTTCCCCATGGGCTCAGAGTGAGCCCTTGCCTTGGAATTCGACTGTTCTGGGACCACCTCCTCTCCTGCCCTTGGAAAGGTGCCCTGCCCTGTTGTCCCCCCTGCCCGGGCTCAGGTGGTGTCCCTACACAGCTGCTGTGCTCTGGGTGGGGTAAAGGTGGAAGAATAACAGAAGATGTTACATACCGGTCTCTCGGGTGACATAATTGATGAAATTCCCATGGGAATTTTGGCTCCAAAATTTCCTAAAGAGTGAAGCAGCACAATGAGTTCATAGACCAGAGAACAGAAATATTCATGCTTTACCAAGAACTTGCTGCTTTGTGTCCCCACTGAAGCTTTGTGCTTTTTCTGGTCCCCACTGAAGCAAAGGGACCGAACAGGTTTTCTGCATCACTGCACCCACAAACTGGTTGGAGAATGCAAACCCTTTTTTCCCCAAAGCCAAAATCCCTATTTTCTGCTGTCACCTTTGTCTCTCCTCCAGAAAATTAATTTTAAGACACTTTTTGCCTCAGGAGAATGCAATGCTGCCTAACATGCTGATAACACCCCCCTGCTCACACCCAGCCAGGCTGCAGGCATGGACCCGACCCCTCTGAGACCCACAGCACAAGGACTCTGCCTTCGCCTGCAGCAGCAGAAGCAGCAGCAGCAGCAGCAGACCCTGTGCTCACATAGGCACAGTGTGCAAAGGAATTAATGCAGTGCCAGGTGTACTAAAATTCAAGTTATTATTGGGAATAACATTTTACTGTGGTGTCATCACCCAGCCTCTGCTAACAGTGACAACAATCCTCTTACCTTTGTCAGTGATGTTCTTCACTGGAGGGTCTTTCTGCACAGGGCTTGGCAGGGCACCCTCAGCTGCAGGCCTCAGCTTCCCTGTGTCCCAGGAGGTCGTGTTTCTTGGACTTGATAAGTAGTTGATGGGATGAGAGCAGTTCTGTAATGACAGGCAAGAGACAAAGGACAGTGAAAATTGCGATGCGTCTTCGCTACATCCAACTCCAACTTCAAAGACTGATTTCATCAGAACTGCTTTGGCTCCCATCCCGCCCTGGCAGAGCAGGCTGCTGCCTAATAGGGGTAGGCTGTCTTTGGGTCTGTGTTGTCCAACAAGACCGCAAAGAAGGGAGACAAAAGTAAAAAAAACCAAGATTTCTTTCCATCATCATCTCCTCAAAGCAGACCCACGGTACAGCTGGGACCCTCCTCTGGTGGATGGCTGACGGATGAAGGGGCAGCAGAGATTCCTTCCAACTTACTGTGAATGAGAGGGCTTTCTTCTTATCCTTCATCCTCTGGATGGCATTTCTCACCTGGAGCAGAGCAAGGACATGAGAGAGAGCCACAGCAGCTCTAGCACAGCTGGAGATGCTCCAGCAAGTCATGGAGAAAAAGCAGCCACTGTTCCAGAAGCACAGTGGGGCTGTGCTGCCCCTTGCAACTGCCACAGCCCAGCTACCCCCGGATGCCAACACAGAGCTGCTGTGACGAGTGACTGAACCCAGCCAGGGGCAGCTCTTACCTCGCTGTTATAGATTGCGTAGACCAGGAATATGTACAGGCCCTGGAAGGGAGAGAGCAGAGGAAGGGTCAGAGATGTGAGGCTTGTTTGAGCTCCTTGGCATGGAGCAAATGGCCTTGAGGAGCATTGGAATGGGTGAGACTGGCACAGATGGTGGGCACAGCACAGCCAGGGACAGCCAGGCAGGAAGGACCTTCCACCCTTGAGACCAGGCTGTTCCCAGAGTCTGCTGCTCTCACACACCGAGGACCGGTGAGCAGTGGCACCTCACCCACCACCAAACGCTGGGCACAGCTGTGTGAGGGATGTGCCCAGGGAGAGTGCCCAGGCCAGGCCCAGAGTGAGCATTGCCTGGGGGCCACAGCCTGGGGCTAATTACAGCTCCAGACTGACGATTCTGGCCTTAAAGCAGCCCTATCTGGCCCACCAGATTTATGTTATATCTGTGGGGTGTTTTGTTATCGCAGCTAGATAAATCAGCTGCAGCAAGAGATGCAATTCATCTTGTCTTCAACGAGCCTTGCTCTCATCTGCGAGCTCTTGGCAGGCGCAATGGTAGCAGCCCCCTGGCACCGTGCCGTGACCTGTCCTTCAGCCAGCAATGCTGGTCACTCCCCCAGACCAGATTTCTGGCCAGGCTTCCAAGGCAGGTCTTCCTTGAAAGAATCATTCTGGATGAGCGTGGGGAGGGGGGAGCGGAGAGGTCGGCTGGGAGGAGAGCGAGGAAGGAGAGGAGGCCCAGCTGCAGCAGTGGGCGGGAGCGGAGCTGCGGCTCTGGAGGAGCCCCCTCCTGCCCGCACTTCCACCCGTGCTCCTGCCCGTGCTCCTGCCCCACAGCACCACAGGCTCCCTGCGGCTGTTCCTGCACTGCCTGGCTGGAGAAGGAGGTGTCATTTTGGGTGCCGACACACAGAGCAGCCTTGAAGACAGGCTTGGGCTTCTGCAGACAAATGGAAAGCAGTCAAACAGAAAACAACCCCAGCAGCAGAACAACTGCACAGGACCCACGCGTGAAGAAACACCCTGGCCTCAAAGGAAGTTCCAAGTGATCCATAGGACAGTCAGCAAAGGGCCTGAAAGGGGATGGATTTCTCTCAACTCTGCAGCTTCTCACCAGCATTTATTTCTCCTCTGGGGCAATCTGCAGATTGTCTTGAGCTTGGTAATGAAGGGACAGAGGCAAATGTGTACAGCACAGTCATGTCTGTCCACACAGCTCTGAGCCTGCACGTCTCTCCTGCTCAATAACCCAAGCATGGCATGAGGAGACATGGAGAACTGATGCTATGTTTAATTATCATTAAGACAGGCCTCCTGCCATCCTCCTGATATCCTTAAGAGTGGAGATGTGGAGAGGCAGCCCTTGTCTGGCCTTGGAACCTCCCATCGGAGCCCCGACGGATGTGCGTGAGCAGCACCCAGCTGCTGGACCAGCGCCAGCCACAGGCAGAACATCCCTGAGCAACCACCCATCTTGTGCACGTGGTGATAATGCCTGGATTCACCCTTGGAGAGCTGGGCCAATGCTATGCTGAAAACAGCCAAGTATGCCAGAGGGAAGCATCACAAACCCGGCCGCTCTGTAAGCACGAGATACAGCAGGAGCCAATTTCTTTCGAAACCAAAGAAAAAAGGGAGATGGGGGTGGAAAACTATGAATCCCAGTGGTTTGGAGGGCAGTACCCAGTTGCTCCCTTGACTTGGATCCCCTGGAGTAGGATTTGTCCTCAAGCACTGGGCAGGGGACCCTGAATACGCAGTGCCAAGAGCTGGGACCGCCCAGGGAGTCCCCTGGGCACCACTGGTGCAGGCACAGCCTCAGCCCCAGGGCTGGTCTGACCCACGCCGTGCCCCTCAACTGGCTCCCTGCTCCCACTTGCCTGCAGAGAACTCCACGTTTCCCTCAGGACCATGTTGGGAGCAGTGGTGTTCAGAGGTGTTCAGGGGTGTTCAGTGCTTCTCTAGCTCCATCTACAGCTGCCTTCTCTCAAGGTTTGCAAGGCCTCTGTTGATGCTTTGAATCGCAGGTGGCAAGCACATGTTCCAGGAGTTTTTGTCACCATGTGTCCCTGAGTTCCAGATATCCCGAGGCCCTGGGAACAGTCCCAGCTTGGTGCAGAACTGAGCACTCCTGGCTGCTGGGACTTACACAATTTGCTTTGCTCTCTTAACCAGATACAGGCTGGTTAAAGCTTTAAAGTCTTTTGATGAAAACAGTAAACTGGGAAGCACATATTAAGTGTTGCTTTATGCACCAGGTAATGGTGTTACTTTCTGCCCTTCAGAATTCCCTATCAACATTAACTTATTAACAACATGACTGCAATACTGCAGTCACGGCCATGGCCCTGGAAGACACCAAGGCAAGAAAAGAGCCTTAAAAATGTAGCCAGGTGATGAAGAGGAATGAAGAGGCTGAAGGAGATAATATAATCCACACAAGGTCTTGCAAGTCAGAGGTAGAAACAGCCCCCAAACTTCCAGATATCCCAAGCAAGGCTCTGATTACCAGCCCACCAAAGCTGGCACATCAAACACTCCTGCATCTCACCAGATCCCAGTACAGCTGTCACTGGGCACTGGGAGCATCCCTGGGGAGTAGCTGAGTGGCTGCAGACAACATGGATTTCAGGGGTAAAGATTTTCAGTTCTTGATTCTTAGTTCTTCCTCAGTCTTCCTGCAGTAAAGCTGAACTCCAGGCAAGGGGAAGGTGGCTCTGCCTGTACCATTCACAGACGTCACAACCTCTCAGAATGTCTGAACAGGAGCCAGATGGAAAACACCCATCCTGGAACACACCATCCAAGCAGCAGTCAAGCAGGCTGTGGCTGGATGTGACCTTTGACACACTCTCCACCAACAGCCCTGCTCTAACAGGGACAATGGCACCCACGGCCTGGCCCTGTCCCGCAGGAAAGGCTCATTTCCTGGATGCAAACAGCAGGAGGGATGTCTGCCTCATTTGACTGCACAGGTGCCATTTTAATTACCCATTATATGAGCAAATAAAAATTCTAATGAGTTTGTAACGGCTATTTTGAAACCACACTGATGTCAGAAAGCCTAACACAAGAAACAAGACTTGAACTGGAAATCTGTGGCACCAGTAGGACACTGCCAGAGCTTGGTGCTGAGGGCCATTAGATGTCTCCAGAGTCATATTTTGTATCTCGGAAGGATGAACTGAGTTTCCTCAGACAAAACAGCCCAGTGGCTTGGGAAAGCTGGGCTGGCTTCAGAGTTAGTGTCCCTGGCTACAAGGACAGGCAGAGTGCACTGAAGCACAGGAAACTGCAGGTGCCTGCTTGGCTGTGACCTGGGACACACCTGGTGCAGGACTCACCTGAAGGGAGTTCAGCACAATGAAGACATAGGCCCAAACGATGCTGAGGTGGACGAGGACCCCACACACCCAGGTGAGCCCCAGCACGGGCAGCAGCACCAGGACGGGTTTGGCCGTGGCCCTGGCAGGAAGAAGAGCTCAGGGTTACCCGGGCGCATTTCAGAGATGAAACACTACCAAGACAGGAGCTGTGGAACAAATTCCTCTGCAAACAAAATAAGTTAAGACAGGAAAAACCAAATATTTCACCTCCCAGACCCCAGTGTGCCAGCTCTGCTCTTCATTTATCACTGCGAGTTAGCAAGAAAGGAGCTCTTTGACGTCATTAGCTATGAGAAAACAGCTATTTTCCTCCCAATTTCTGCTACAAAGAGGGTTTCTCTATTTGTTTTATTTGCACATGGATGTCACCCTGCCCTCCAGCAATGCCCTATCTTCGTGCTTCTGTAAATTTGGGAAAATTTATTTATGCTACAGGGGAACAATGCGTGTCTAGCAGGGGTATCCGGCGCCAGCTAACAACAATAAAGATTCACAGAGCATGATAAAGTAATGACTCAGGCAGCAGTTTTTCAGAGGTCTCTCAGTATTGACTGATTACAGAAGTCCCCACTGCCTCTTCCCCTGTGCGTGTAGCCCCCACCAGCCTTACTTTCAACCCACCAGGTCCCAAGCTTGGATTTCTGCAGGCACTGCCAAGGGTCTCCTATCCCAAAGGGGTGAGATGTAGGAGTGTGAGTGCAGATGGAGACCAGCACTGGTTCCCTAAGATGAAGGTGCTGGCTGGGTTTCTCAGCTGGGATTAGAGGCTGTCTTTGGATGAGATACAGTTTCCCTGGGGGAGAGAATTCCTTCTGCCCCTTCTGCTCTGACTCTCACAGCTCACTGCTTTCACTTGGCCAAGCTTCTCTGGCAACCTGTGCCAGTGCCTCACTAGCTTCACAGGAAAGGATTTCTTCCATGTATCTAACACTATCTCACATATTTCACACCCAGAGCAGCCACAGCTGGGAGAGCCAGGCCCTTCCCTGCTCACCAGATCTGTGTTCCAATCTGGTTCTCCAGGCTGCTGTTGGGCGTCAGCATCTTTGATCTCCTGCGAGCACTGGCCACGGTCACCATCACCACCCGGAGCAGCACGAAGGTGTTCACCTGCCAGGGAAGAGCCGTTGGACTCAGTCACACTCTGTAATCTCAGCTCCAGTGGGTGAGGCTTTTCTGCTGGGAACCAGTGTCAGAACTTGGGGGCAAAATACCACTACCAAGAAAGCAATGAAATCAAAAGACTTCACAGAGCTATCTACACATATATGAAATCTAGGAAACTTATCCCAAAACTTCTACAGAACATCTTCCCTGTTAAATGTCTATTCTGGACCCCTTAAACATTGCACCTTTTCCTGCTGCTTTGTTTTGTATAATGATATTTCAAGGATGTAGATGTTCCTGTATCAAAATCAGACCTTTAGCTACGGCAATGTCACGTACCACATCCCTAACTGAAGAGCCAACCAAGAACTGGTCAGCAAAATTTTCTTAAAGCACTTTTTCCTATCAAGAAGCTTTTTTTGATTAAAGAGATTTATTTGTGTTGTTCAAGTCTATATAAAGTAAAACAACATTTTTCCTATAAAAGCAGCAGGCACAATGAGCTGCACCTCTGACTCTGCATTGCTTTTCTAGGACCAGACCCAAAGGAATCCCACCTTCCCAGCAGGGTTTGGCACTTACAGCCAGGATGAAGAGCACAGGCCCCACGAAGGCCCAGATGGCGTTGGTCTGCACATTCAGCCAGCAATGGTTGGCTGCCACATACTTGTTAAAGGAAGTTGCAAGGGTCACCCCCACAATAAGGACTGGAAGCCCTGCAGAAAAACCCACAGGTTAAAGCCTGGGAAAAGCAGAGATGCCCCATGCAGGGCACTGTGCACCAGACAATTTCTTCAAAACCCCCCTGACCAGACATAGTCCAGCGTGAGCCTCCAAAACCCCACGAGCAACATCAATTCTCTGCAGCTGAAATCTGTCCTGGCTCAACACAGCCAGATTTACAATCTGTCAGCATCTTTCTCTGAGGTATAAAGCATTCCAAGTCCTGAGTCCTGACTAAAGCAATTTATCCCTCAGATTGCTTTTTTAACAAAATGGACAATCAAAGACATAAAACAATCCAAAATACTTGAGGTGGTAGCCCAGTGTCCAACTAGGTGTGTGCTCTTGGAGCAGCACATGCCTAAAGAGGCTCCTCTTTGACACAAAACTCAGCTTATTCAAGTAATTCTATGTCCCTAAAGGGCTCTATCAGAATAAAAGGTGCTTAGTGAGGAACATATTTTTATCTAATTACTATCAATAGTGACAATAGTGATGCTCTCCAAGAACAAGGACCTACCATAAATCTCCTTCATTTTTTTTTTACTGAACTCCTAGATTTAGAAATATAACAGAAATGCTGCTTAACTTCTACTCTAAGACTGGCAATTTGACCAGTAATTCAAGAGAGCCTTTGCAGAGCACTGGCACCCAGCTCTCAAATTAAATCAAACAATTATGCATCTCTCCTATTAAAACTTTCACTAGAAAAGAAGAAGAACATTCTTCTGAGGACCCAAGGCAGAGGAATGTGCAGATACCCCAGCCTGTCATGTAGTAGAACTTCATTCTCCTGTCTTCGCTCATGTTGACTGCTATCACTTTGCTCCAGAGGAGAAGCCCCTCTACCAGCATCCATGAGAAGGCTGCCATGAAGAAGAGGTGCAGGAAGGCAGTGACCATGAAACAAAGCACCTGGAGAGGAGAGAAACCACAACTGCACAATGTATATATGTGCATCTCCAAACAGAGAGACAATTCTATCCTAGATGCCAGTTACAGGGAATTAATAAAAGGGTTTGCACTTCTGTTGCGCTGGCAGGCACGCTGGAGCCTGGTCACAAGGGCTGAATAGGACATTCCTGGTGAGCTCACCTGGTTGGTCTTGGCCAACTCACTGAACATGAGCAGAGCTTCTCCTGCAGCCAGTGCAAAGATCAGGTTCTTGTGCACAGTTGTTCGTTCACTCTTGGGGACGCTGAGGAGGGAGAGAGGGAGCCCTGAGCTGCAGCCAGACAAAAGGGTGCACGACAAAAGGGTCCTCCTTGTCCTCTCTGGGCTGTGCAGGCCTGCCTGGGCAACTTGTGGTCTCTCTGCCACTCACTGCAAAGGTGACAGTGTAAGGGGCAGAGGACAACCCTGCTGTGCAAGCACTTGGTGCTAGGGACACTCTTGGATACAGCTGCTCAGCCCTTGGCCATGGCTCCAGGGAACAGGCAGTGAGGGGGAGGTGGAGGGAGCCACTGCCATGCTCACAAGGCAGATCTCTGTGCTTGCCAAGTGACACAGAAGGGTTGGCAATCAAAAAATAGTCCTTGCTCCATTTATTTTATAAAAATTAATTCTAGCAGAGCAGCTTTTATAGTAAACATCGTTAGCAATTGATAAAAATCTTGCCACAGACACGCAGGTGTGTGCACAGATCAATGAGCATCTCCACAGAAACAACCAGGGCTGAGTCCCTCTCCAGCCAATAACAACCACTCCCCTCTGCCACGGACCACAGGGCAGCTCCCACCTCTCCCCATACACCTGCATCACCCCATACTGACAAAGGACACCTTGACAAAGGCTCTGGAGCAAAATATAAAGTAGAAAATACGGAGAAGGCTACAAGTGTCCAGGCTTTTCTTACCGAACTACCAAGAATAAAATGAAGGTGACTATCAAGGCACAGAAGGAAACGCCACATCCAATAAAAGTCAAAGTCTGCAGCATGAACTCCTCCTTGGTGGTCCTCTGCTCCAGACATGAAACAACAGAAGACACAAATCCCTCATGAATTAACCACAACTGCTGTCAGTCCTGGCATCCACCCCACAGCAGCTGAGACAGGCTCCTCACATACCTGCATCTCGTACACCTGCAGCAGGATGGCAAAATTCGTGGTGTGGTTGCAAAAACAGGCAGTGGAGTCTGGGAGAGACATCATCACAGAGCAGCCAGCTGTGGACCACATCCCACCAGCATCTGGGCTAACATGCAGCAAAAACAGAGAAAACACATGGAAATTATCTCCCACTTCCACAGAAGGCCAGGGCATGATGGGAATTTCATTCTCCCAGAAGAAGCAGAGTTGAAAGGAGGAAGATGAGGATATCAGAGACAGGTCTTCATGTGGACTTTCCTTTGGTTCACGCTTTGTCTCAGCAGCTTTGCCTCATCCAGCACACATGCGATGAAAATAGATCCAGTGTCAATGTGTGCATTGAAAAGCGGAGTTCAGCCATCACAGCTTCAAATAGAACCCAGTAACTGCACAGCTCTGAGAAGAGCTCCCTGTACAGCCCATTCCCTGAGAGCAGCACTGGGCTGGGTATGTCTAACTCTGCCCACCAGCTCCGTCTGCCACAAACCTGGCACGGTGCCACCGGGCTCTGGATCCTCAGGCAAAGTCAGCCTGTCTCAGCCATCCGGCAATGCTCCCATCTGAATTCCCTGGGCAGAGACCATGGCTGCAGCTCTGTCCCCACTGCCCCCTGAACCTCCCCAGTACCACAGGAAGGTCAGGATCAGAGCAGGGCTGCTGGGACCCTTTGGACAGTAATTAGCTGTTTCCAAAAAGATGCTCTTCCTACCTTCCCCAAACCAATCCATGCCTGCTACAAGTCTAGGACTCTAAGGAGGTTTTTTTCACTTGAATGACTTAATTACCAATCCATAATATATCACAGCCTCAGTGTTCTCACCACGACATTCAGCAAAAACACATCCCAGTGCCAGGCAGGATTTATGGGGCTGGGAGTCCTGCGTGTCTTTGGGCCATATTTCTTGGACTAACTCTTCTTTGTCACAGGCAAGAATCATAATTAACTGGGGCTTTCCATTTCAGTTGTATATACCTCATTAAAGGTCACTTGCTTGTGAGTGACTTCTCCAAAGGAAATCTTGCCAGGAAAGCATTCTGCTCCAGCAGACAGGGGATGTCAGCATGCAAAGGAGGCAAAAAAATTCCAGATCTCTACTCTTACCATTACATTTATACTGAGATGTTTGGCTTTCCAGTGGAAATAAAAAGCTCATAAATCTGGGGACCCGAACTGAAACAAGGCACCTGAGGCTGAAGTTCCAGAAGGCACAGATGGGCCCCACCAGAGTATCGGGCAGGTCCTGCAGGCAGAGAGGGGAGAGAAGAGGTCACACAGCCACGCACGTGCTGGGCACAGGTGGGTGCAGGTCACTCACTTGGCTGTAACAGGGTCTGTCAGCACAGGACAAACACCTCCCCAGGGACACAGGAGTCAAGGTGAGTGCCCTGGGCACGGGACACCCCTCATCCCAAAGCTCTGGGGTGCTGAGCCGTGGCTGTGGACAGCCGGGTCAGGCCCTGTGGTGCCGCTGGCAGGAGGTGGCTGGGGGGCACAGCCCTTTGAGGGGTACCTGGACACGGTGCTGCAGGCGGTAGCGCACGGACGTGCTGATCTCCTGGTAGTCACTGAGCAGAGCAGAAGAGATCACAGCTGTGCCCACTGTAGTGCTCAGGTACCTGCCAGGGAAAGGACGCTGCTCACAGGCACCGGAAGCACAGGACGTGCTCAGAAAAGGGGATCTCACAGTGTACAGGACAGCTGAGCCGGCGCAGCGTGTGCGGGATGTGCGGGCGGCCATCCCCACCTAGTGTTGGGAGCTCCGGGAGAGCGGCGGGCCCGGCCTCCC
The DNA here is from genome assembly GCA_013397775.1 of Eulacestoma nigropectus. Lineage (NCBI taxonomy): Eukaryota > Metazoa > Chordata > Aves > Passeriformes > Eulacestoma > Eulacestoma nigropectus. Next base: position 1,052,817 of record VZTE01004704.1, read on the forward strand.
GCTCTGAGAGCCACCATCGCCACCATCTCGAGAGACACCTTCTGCCCAGCCAGAGGGGACCCTGCCGTAGCCACTGTGGGCTCTGTTCCCTGCCACCCCTGCAGAGCTGGTAGCAGCCGGGAACCAGAGGCACGCAGGAGACCCCGCGGTGCATCTCAGTGCACAGGCAGCTCCAGAGCCAGGGCTGGGATGGAGGTGACCCCAAAATCGAAGCACCAACTCAATGCAGATTTGAAAACGAACTCTTCTGTGGTGCTGAGGGCAGCCCCGGGGGGCGGGGGGTTCTGTTTCACTCACTTCTGTCCCCCGTCAGAGGCAGCCATGTCATGGGACACAGCACTGGTGCCGGTGCCGGACAGGCAGCGCTGCAGGGAGCCGTAGCCAAACCACATGTTCTTCACTGTGACTCTGTGGAGACCTGGAGGGACAGAGCACGGGGGCAGGTACAGAACACAGGGCAGCGCCGGACACCACTGTCCCCATCTGGGGGGTGATACTGGGGGTCCAGAACACCTTCAGCTCCAGGCTGTGTCTCTAGAGGGGCTGTACAGAATCTCTCTACCACAGCCCATCTCCCTTTCGTCAAGGGCATCCCCTCCCCACACTTCTCCAGACCTCACGTGGGCAAGGCAATCAGTTTGTGCCACTAAGGAAGGTGCTGCAGAGGGGAACCTCAGGTGTCACAACAAACCTCTGGATTTCAGCCTTTGCATTTCTTCCACGGGAACTTCGATGAGGTCGTGCCTGCCTTTTTCAGGGGTCCGGACCACATACGCCTCACCACTCAGCTCCTGCCCGCTCAGCTCCAGCTCCCTCACCTCCATCCCTGTGCATGGGTAAAAGCAGGTGCTGAACCAGGGTTCAGCCTTCCTCCAGAGCTACTGCTACAGCAAAGTACCACAAGGACTCCATAATCTCAGCCAAGACCCACAGCAGCAGCAGACAGGTCCCTCTCTGTGCAAACCGTGGGCATCTGGGCTCTGTTTCTCCCATGCCCAAAGGTTTCTTACAATCCTCTTGCAATCCACAGCATGAGAGGTGCCCTCACACTGTGACACTGCAGGGAGGAAATGGGGAGCAGGCTGCGGGGTTGGCAAGAGGTGAGCCTGAGGAGGAGAGGAGCCAGGAGTGGATTTGGACTGGGAACCAGACAGGGTGATTGATATGCGTCCTGGTGAGATATCCTCCAGTGCCACTCACCAACATTCCCGTGCTGAATTGTGATGTTTGTCCTCTCTGCAGTCAGCAGTGGGACCAAGAGCGACACCATTCTGTCACAGAGCTCAACAACAGCCATGGGCCCCCTGATAACCTGCAAACAGAGAGAGAGCGATGGAAATCAGCACCTGCACCGTCAGCCCTCCCTTCCCACAGCTCACAAGAGTTTCCTTAAATGTTTGGTCCTTGGCAGAAAAAAGAGAAGTTGGGACTCAAGGCTTTGGCTTTGCTTTTCTGTGATTTCTTTACTGAAGGATGTTCCCAGTTTCTTCAGCAAGGAGACAAGCCTGGCAGTGAGGGAAACTTACTGTTCTGCATAAAAAGCCATTAAAACAGCATGGAAATAAATAACTAAATGAGCTCCTGGAAAGAAAGACCTTTAGACTTGACTCCTGATTTTTGCAAAGCTGTAGAACAACCATCTGCTCTTCCTGGAAAACATTTCACCCAGAAATAGACTCTGCAGCTGAAGGGCAGCAGAAGAGTGGCCCTATTGCTCAAGGTCCTGTGTGTGCTGGATGCACAAGTGCCACCCCTGTAGTGCACAGCTCCCACTCTTCTCCCTCTGCAATGTATCAGCTGCACCAGTTACACTGGGCCAGCGCTGCGTTGTTGAGAAGCTGTGAGTGACTGTGGCCATGGAGACCTAAGCAACCGTGAACAATGAGGCAAACTCTGAACTGCTCAGCATCCTTTCATCTCTGGATGTCCCTGGCTTGGTTCCTGGGGCACTGGCCAGGCCGGACACTGTCACACATTTTCCAGAGACAGGTGGAGAGTGCAGACCTTGTACCAGGCGCAAAAAACACACGTGAGAATGGAGAAAAACCTCACAGGGGTGGGATGATGGAAATCCTCATGCAAAGCCTGACAGTGTTTTGAGCAGTGTGGAGGTTGATGACAAACAGCTCCTTGGCAGCCCATCCACAGAAAACACAACACACTGTAAAGGGAAGGGCGTGTCCTTGCCAGACAGCAGGATGTGGGAGCAAGGAAACTACACAGAACCAGGAATCTGCAAACTGTCAATCCAGGCTGACAAAGTGGAGAAGCTTGAAGAGAGCTGAGTCAACCACTGGAGGGGTTTGCAAGGAAGGCACCACTACGCTGCACTTGTTTGCACAAGAACTTGGTTGCACCTCCAACAGATGAGGCACCAGGAAAGCAGCTGGCCCTGATCTGAGCTGGTGAAGAGGCTCCATGCCCGTGCTTGCAGCATTTTCACATGCCCCAGAGTATGGCCACAAAGGCTACAAGTGACTGCAAGGACAGCATGCCCAGCCTGTGGTCATGCAGCAGGCCAAGGATGAACAGATGAGTCAGACTGGTGACACCATTACCTGGCTGATCGATGACCATGTCCCAGTATTCTGCTCTTCCAGAATTAACTCGGTTATTTCTGTGTAATACTGGCCCAACTGCTCCAACATCTCCAGCTCATCTCCCTCCTGGACTTCTATATCTGAAACTTGCTTTAGTAATTGAAGCACTGCAAGGAGGTCAGATGGCTCAAGCATGGGCATTCCTCCTTCTCTCAGAACAGTTGCCAAGACATCAAGAGCATCTAGAGCCACAGAGAGGTTCATGTCTTGCACATCACTGGTGAAGACGCTGTCAGGAATCTGTCATGGAAAAGATGGTTTATTTCAGTGCAGAGCCCTGACTCTCCCTGATCATCAGCTGTGCCTTGGCAATGCCCTGCATGCCCTTGCTGGCATCAGGACTCCTGTCTGGTCAACCAGGAATATCCCGGGAGAAGGGATCTCTTGTCCAGACTCCCATCCTCAGTGAGATGAGTCAATCTGAAGCAACATTTTGCTTGTTTGATCACAGCACAAGTTACAGCTGTGTTGGTCACAATCTGCAACAGCAGCTCAGAAAAGGTCACAGGCACAACTGCTGGCAAAGTGATCTCAAACAGCACTAAGTGCCAGCACGTCCCCCCCACAGCAGCTCCCGCCTGCTCCAGGTGCCAATTGTCACTGCTGGGGCTGCAGGACTCACCACAGTCCTCACTGCAAGGGGGTTCACACGGCTGGCGAGTGAGTGACTGGACTCCAGCTGAGCTCTTTTCAGTTGCCAGTACGCATCTGGGGATAAACCAGAACCAGAACCACTGCTGTGGTGTCCAACAGCATGGTTAACACATGCCATGTTCAAAGCCTGGGCAATGGTCCTCAGATGGTGGCTAAGTCTGCAGGACAGGCAGGACAAGGAGACTTCACAGCTCTATTTTATTTTTAGCACAAGATCCCATCTGCAGAGACAATTTAACACTCCTTTTCTGCCTCTCCCCATGCTCCCCTGGCCAACAAGTCTGGGAATGCCTGGATTGGGAGGTACTCCACAGCACTGCATCCGGAGGCCGTGGAAAGTGTACCACCACTGCTCAGCTGGGGAAGAGCCAAACCCCTGCCAGAGTGCAGGCAGCCGGAGCAAAGTGCCAGCCCCAGCAGGTTTTGGATGCAACCCCTTCAGAGCAGGCACAGGGCCTCCCCACCCCTGGCCACCACCCCAGCTGGGACCTCCAGGAGTGCGTGCGGTGGAAGCAATGGATAAATAACTAACAGATGCTGTACCCTTGCTGTAGCGACAGATGAAAGGCAAAGTCTGCAAACAAGATGCATAACTGAATCCACGGCTGCCAACTTCCAAAACTCTGCATTCCTCAACAGGCCCTGTGGAAACACACACAGACAGGAGGGACGGCTCTCCCAGGGACACGCCATCCCCAGCAGGGATCACTTCTCCTGCAGCAATCCACAAACCCCAGTACAACAAATGCTGTGGGCTGTGCCTTAAGCAGCCCCAGAGCCAGAGCAGAGCAGGGACTGGGCTCAGAAATGGCTCCCAGCTGGTACCTCCTCTCCAGAAGGAACAGGGAGGTGGCAGTGCCAGGTCCTGAGTTCGTGACTGATCAGTATTGTCACCCCAGCCTGACTGAGAGCCTGAGTCCCTCCTCCCAGCAGAGTGTTGAAGGACCAGGCGAGCAAACCCCGGGAACAGCATCCCGGCCAAGGAAGCTGTTTGTCTTAGCAGAAGAGAAATCCTGTTACTAGCTCAAGAGATTTGAGCAGCCATCTGTGGCTGGGTCATTGCAGGGCTCTCCAATGACCAAGGCTTTCATGATGATTGTGACTTCAAGTACAATTTGTAAACTACCCAGCCCAGCTCTTAATGTGCTTCTGCTTTTCTTCCCATAGGAGAAGCATCATTCCACAAACTACAACAAATTCCCTCTCTAAGGATGAGACTGGCTTCTTAGACTGCCCCTGCATGCTGATCCTCCCTCTGTAGAGGGGCCAGAAGCCACGAGGATAGTGAGACTTACCTGGGCAAAGAAGCTGCGTGGTCACTGCCTGAACGGTGCTCTCCACCTCCAGAGCGTTCGAGCTCCACCCAAAAACAAGGTCTTGCTCTACCACCCAGCACGAGCGAACTTTCTCAATCTGCTCGGCGCCGAGGACTTTCTGCCAGATGTGCAGGTCAGTGATGTTCCCACTGAAGGACTCCTTCGCCCTGAAGGTGCCCCCCAGGGAATCTTGATCCTGCCCAATTATGAAGGTCCCCTGGCCAAAGATGGCCTGGGGGGCAGACGGCCCAACAGAACACAAACCACTGGCAGACGCCCTCCTTTTCCCATCGGCATAGATGGCCCAGGTCCCATTTTCCTGCTGCCAGGTCACGCAGAAGTGATGCCACTGTCCATCAGCACGGAACACAGGCAGGTAAGGGGAATGGTGCCCATGGACTATGAGAGCAAACCGAACAAAGCCTTCCTCATCCACAAAGCCACGGAGCTGGAACTCGTTAATGAAAGCAGGCACAGCATAGGAGAAGATGGTAGCGATCTCCTGGGTCCTGGTGTCCCACTGGAGGTGGGCACAGGCTGTGACAGCAGGCAGTGCTGGGAAGTCAGAGAGCACCTTCACATATTTTGTGTCTGTTTTGTCTCTGAATACCAGGACTGGTACAGTGTGGCCCCCTAGAAGGAGAAATTTCAGTCAGCAGAAAGGAAGAAGCACAGGCCAATAAAGTGACAAAAAAAAAACAAGTGACAACTTTTCCAGTCACATTTTTCAGAATGAAAACATGTCTCCAAACTGGTCATGTCCACTTATACTCACGTCTCCTCTTTGTTTTGTGCAGGACACTGTCCCTTTCCTTTAGCCAGACAGAACCTCTGATGTGGTGGGACTGCAGTACTTTGCTGAAGGAGTCTTGCTCACTGTCCTGGGGTTGAAAGAGCAGCTGAGCAAAGCGCTGCTCACAGTACCTGTCGGCTTGCCACCAGTCCAAAGCAGTGGCCACATATTCATATGTGTGTCTCGAAGTCTCAATTGTGACAGGAGCAAAACCTGGAGAAAGACACACAAAGCATGGGGAAACAGAAAGCCTCTCGAGCCCACTGTTAAAAACACTGCCTGGTGCATCCTGGAGGAGCCGCCGGCAGGATCCCATCTCCCCATGCAGCCCTTGGGCTGGTCCGTGGGCACAGTGTGACAGACAAGCTCAGACTATATTGGACCTGAACTGAGGGACACCTGTGAGTTTGCTCCCAAAGCAGCTGTCTGGCCCAGGGCTGGAGCAGGGCACGCGCCCGTGGGACACACAAACCATGCCGAGCTCAGCACAAAGGAAAAGCTCACTCTGCTAAGCCCCAGGAAGGCCCTCAGAAAAGCTTGTTCAAAGCAGTTATGTAAAAACAACTTTCCTTGCTTTATCCCCACTTCCCAGCTCCTCCCAGCTTCTGCACTTGCAGATGCAATTTGCAGGCACAAAATAATCTGTTTGGTTTGCAGTTGCAGTGGGGCACAGAGCAGCAGCTGAGCAAACAGCCTGGCAAATACCAGCTCTGCAAACAGCATTTTAGGCACAAAACAGGGTAACAGAAAAAGTTTCTTTACCTTTGTTTGCACCACCGGACACCTTTTGTTTCTCTATGCTGGATATTGCTTGTAAAACACATAGAGAGTGCTGATAAAAACACTAACCTTTAGAAGTCTGGTTCTTGGCAAGGGCTGCAAAGGCAAGGAGACTCCTGGACAGACCAACCTGGTGGAGAGGATGTGTTGTAACATTCAGAGAAACATTAATATTATCTGAAATCCCCAGAATAAAAAAACCCCAAGGTAAAACTCACCAGAAAGCTGAAGAACCAAGAATCAGGTGTGCAGTCTCTCCTAAACATGCTGACCAGCTGGAAAGATTTCACCCTTCACTAGAATAAATAAAATATTACTGGAGATGCATGACAGAGACAGAAGCATTCTGCAGAAAGCCAGTTCCCTGAAAGGGCTGCTTTCTTCAGAAAGGCTCGAAACAAAAAGGAGAAAACTAGTCCCTCTGAAATACCTGTCCTGGATAGTATCTTATCCAAAGAATTTCCAGTTCTTCTTGAAGAACTTAAGGTTTCAGTTTAACATTTGTTTGCAGGATACAAAATAATTAAGCATAAAACATAGATGTGCAATATTAACGAACAGGCAAGATCGCAGAGCCTCTTTATCTGCATTAACTAAATAAAAAAGCCACCATAAATGGCATCATTAAACAGTGTTGCATCACTGGCAGCTTCTCTCATTGCCTTTGGAGCCCGCAGGAACAGAGCACCAGAATAGACCCTGCAGAGCAGTAAATCCAGCCTCCATGAGCCCAAACACAGAGCCCAGCATCACGGAGCTGTCCCGGGGAGCTGCCCAGCGTCAGAGCTTGGCAATGAGCCCCCACCTCCCCACCTCTGCCCCAGCGGCAGGAAACCCTGAGTGCACTGCAATAAAAAAACCTAGTAAAATCACAGACGAGGGCACGTAAAGACACAAAGATGGAAACTGGCAATGCGAACGCCAATGCAAACAAGCCCTAAAGCTCTGGGCACCGGCATCGCCAGCTGTGAGTGAGCTCTTCTCCCAGCGGGGCTCTCCCGTGCGCGCTGTAAAAGCACATTTAAGCACTTAGCTGCTAAGGGACTCTGTGTTCCCCGCACCGGGCTCGCCCGGCCGCCCCCGCGGGCCCGGCAGGGCTGGGCTGGGCAGCGGGACTGCCACACCGCGTCCCCGGGGCGCTGCTGGGCGCCCGCACCCCGCTGCCCACGTCCTCACCCCACATCGCACCGCGGGACGCCTCTCCAGCCCACCCCATCGCCGACACCCTCGCCCTGACAGCAAAGCACTCACACCCCTCCCTGCTCCGCCGTGCCAGCAGCACCGGGATCTTCTTCCCTGGCAGTCACTGCTCCATAGAAGCGTCCAATAAACCTTCCCAGAAAGTCTGGCACATGATCATGACAAAGAAATCAGGGAGTGGGGGAGTTACCAGGGATCCTCACAGTAGCAAGAGCCCAAAACAGCCCAGGAGTGCAGGTGAAGAGAGACAGGTCTGGAGATGTCCAACATGTTCCTGGAGCAATGTCCTCACTGAGCAGCTTCAGCGTTCCGGCATTTCCTCACAACAGGGCCTGCAGCTGCCCCGGGGAGAATGCCAAGGCTGGAGGGTCCAGGTCACCCCCATGGCTGTGGCACTCCCCACCTCACCGGCCAGAGCCGCTCCTTCGGTTGATGCCCACTCACTTTTGCTACAGCAACAGGCACAGAGTTCCCACTCCTCCCGTCCCAGTAAATGCTTGAATCACACCATGGATTCACCAGCAACTGGCTTTTGTCCTTCAGGGTCTTTGCCTGGGAATGAAGGCAATTTTCCCATCCCAACGCCTCTGCTCTCGGCAATAAATCTCCCACAAAAGAATGGACCTTGGAGGCAGCTGCTCCGGGCTGCTTAGTCACCGCTGCCAGTTGGAAATGGCCTGGCACTCCTGGACAGTGCGGCACAGAGTGCCAAAGGCCTGGCAACAGCATGGCAGCACTGGAGAAGGCTCTGCTGCTCACCATGGTTTGGCCAAAACTGGATCCTGCTTCGTTCGGTAATAGAGGGAGCAAAGGGCATGAGGCAGAGCCCAGCTTTACGCCAAAGATCTTCAGAGGGAGAGTGCAAAATGATTTCAAATTTAGGGCTGGATTAGGTTTAATGCGAGTTAGAGTTTCCCAGCAGACAGCAAAACTGTGTTCTTTGTGCCCGTGTCTTAGACAGAATGAATCACCTTTTGTAAGAGCACAAAGTACAGTTTTCTGGTAGCATTAGAAATGGGATCCAGCCCTCAGCCTAACTCTTCTCTGTATATACAAATAAACCTTCCTCTGTGCACATGCAGAGAGGTGCACATGATCACTGAATGCCACCCAAGTTTCCAACCTCACCTACACAAGTTATCTGGATTTAAACATGAACTAATTTCCATAAGTATACACTGGACCTTCAACTAAGACTTGATGCTTTGGCTGGCATCAAGGATGGCTCTAGAGACCCTGGCAAGAAAGCATCACTGGCATTTCAAAGAAAAGGTCACAGCCAGCAAGTGGCAACCAATAGCTGGCATCTCATTGTGCTTTCACCTAAAATCACACTGAAAAGGCCCCAAAGAGCACAGCCTAGAAAGTGTGGCTCCTTTGGACCTCCTGGCTCTCCAGAGGATTTCTATGCACACATGGGCACTGCCATCTGTTTGCTCCTTGCCATGGAGCAGATTCGTTGCCATCAGTGCTGGCAATTCCTCATTGTATCAGCACTAATACCCACAAAGCCAGTCAGCTGTCTCCTTAGGGCAACTACGGTTTCTGGAATCACCTTCATTCATACATCTTAACATAAATTAGAAATGACAGAGTTCCTAGAGTTAAGAGGTGTCCATCCAGCACATGAAGACCTTGGCAAGCAGACATACGACCTCAGGATGTTTGGATGGCAAAATCCCAAAGCACTTTTAATGCTGGTAAATCTCTCTAACAAGCAGCTGAGCGAAGGGCAAGTTGTGTTGTGCCGTTTGGGTGATGCTGTCACTCTGGGTTTGGAATAGGTTGCAGTTCTGTTTACACTCAGTCAATTTAAAAAATCAGCTCAGGTGCATTTTAAGGAATGTTTCCTTAGCAGTGAGTAAACACTGAGCTGCCATCCTCAAGGCACATCTTTCACATAACCCTTGGAAGAGCTTCCCAGCACATGGGCGAGCAGCATGTTAATCTTTATAAATCAAATATTTGCCAAATGGAGTATAAGCCATGTGTCTGAGCAAGATGCACTGAGAAATGGAACAAAGCACGGAGCGTGTCAGAGATCACTCGGTCGTGTGCAAGCCTGTCCCTTGCAGTTATCCTTCAAAACAGCATTCCTCTAGCCCAGCTGTAGATGTTATTCTCCTCCAGTCTTTTTTTTTCCTGCTTTTTACTGCTCAGAACTGACACTCTCTCTAACCCAACTCCTCCTCACTGCGTTTAGTGGCACTCAAACTTTCATTAGAATCAGTTTTGAGCCAAGGCAGGGTTTGCCAAGGGCTGACTCAGGAGGCACCAGCAGAAGAGGTGCAGACTTACTTCCCTGCCCAGTACCAGGGCTGTGAAAGTGTGTCACACAACTGCCGTATGTCAATTTTTTTACACTTTCACACATCTGAATGTTTCACAAGCTGCTGCTGGCTTTTGCTGCTATGGGATCTCTAGCTCTCCCAAAAGAAGATCCATCAGCATTCAGGAAGCAATTAACCTTGCATTGCAGTGCTCCGGTCATGGCACAACTTCCCACTGTTCCGGCTCCCAGGGAGCCGCCAGTGCAGGACATCCCATCTCTGTCACTCCAAGCAAGCTCGTAACACACGTTACCACCCTCACATGGATCAAGTTATCAGAAGCAGCAGTGCCTGGAAAAATCCAGACAACTGTCTCAGCCCCTCTGGACAAAGGCACAGTGTCACCACCTGACCTCCACACTCACCTTACCTAGCAAACTGGTCTGTACCTGCACAGCAACCACTGACTGAAGGAGTCCTGGCCATGAAGGAGTTGTCAAGTGCACAGTTTGGACTTGGGATGGCAGATGCCATTTCCCATTCACAGCTCAGCAGGGCAGGGACAGAGAGGACACGTGCTCAAGTTATTTCTTCAAGTATCCAAACAAGTTCCTCACCCTGCTCACTGAAGGTCTGCAGTGATGTGATTTTATGGCCAGACACCCGCATGTTTGGCAATGCCATTATTTGTCTAGTTCTCTTAATTTCCTCTTCCCTTCTCCTTTCAAATCTGTCACATCAGGGTTGACCAAACTTCCTGATGCTACAGGCTTCACATCAAGAGCCTGGTAGGTGATGGATATGTCCCCCAAGAAGCTGAGGGGAGAGGGCACAAGGTCACAAGCACAGCAATACCTCCCCAAGGGGACAGAATGACCCATGGAGGTCTCAAGAGCCTGCCTGTACCAACCACCTCCTTGCATAGAAAATGTACAGTTCTCCCTGCAGCCCTCACCCTGCTGTGCCCCTGTCAGCAGCAGGTGACCTGCCCTCAGTGCAGCAATCACACCTCAGCCACTGGTGAACACGGACATGCAGGAGCTCTGCAGCAGGAGCTGTGCCCCTGCTTTGAGCTCTGCTTAAAGCACAGCATGGGCATAATCAGTGGAGACCCCCACTCACTGCTTTATGGCATGTGGCAATCCTAAATTACATCCCTGGGGAGATGGAGCTGATAGCAAGGAAAAGATTTTCCTAATTTTCCTTCGGCTTTCCTGTTTCCTGTGTGTTGGAAGAACACCTGCACCAGAAGAAAAAATGTTTGAGACCTGCTGACCAAATGAGTTCCTTTCTAAAAGCTGCTCCTGTCCACGTTCGGGACTGGTCACAAGTAGCCACTGACATTACTTGTGTCAGTGCACTGCTGCTGCATTGTTTCCAGGGCCTTTTTAGGGCCAGTAATTTGGGAGAACTTTAAGCATTCAGAGTGCAAGGTATGGAGCCCTTGGGCTTGGAACTTGCATTAGTTAGGTAAAAAATCTCATCTGTGGAGGCTGGTGCTTAGTCCTGGTCCTGGCTGAGCAATGGAGAGCTCCCAGAACTCTTCAGTTCTTGAGTGCAGAACCCCACTTGGTTTAATTTTCTATGATACACTGACAAATACAAAACATCTCAGCTGAGAAGAAAGTTTCCTCTACAACCCCAGACTTACATTTCTAATGCAAAGGATGCTGTTCCAGTGCTATTTTGCTTTCTAGACTTGTTTGTAGAGTTAGATTTAACCAGGGTTTTATTTTCTTGTTTTTGCTTCTTAAATGCCCCCAAGTCTCAGTGAGGTTTGTTTCAGCAATCCCATGTGGACATGCCAGCCTTAATCTCACTCTTCCAGGCCCTTCTCATTGTCTGGGATGAAAGCCCAGCACAGAGCCTCCCCACTAATTGCCAGCTTTCTGTTTCCCAGTGACAGGTGTATTGTCTGGAGGAACAGACCCAATTGTGTCCCTGCGCAGTGGGACATCAGCTGCTGATATTACAGAGCCTTTCAGGGAGCTTGGGCACGGCTGGTTATTTAGTGCCATCATTTATAACAAATCTGTGTAGCCTAGAAACTTAATAGAAAAAACAGGAGCTGCCTGTATTATTCATCTTTTTGGTGTTTTTTTTTCTCAAGCTACTAACTACTCCTAAATCTCCCATCCTCCTACCAGCAGGACAGGGCATTTGGTTCTGATCCTCTTTGAAACACTAAATCTTTCTGATACCTTTTTTCCATAGTTTTCTAATAAAGGGGTTTTGCTGGTTTAACCAGACATCCACTGTGCATCTACTTGAACCTGGCATCACAGCTAGGAAAAACCCCACAAACTGTCATTTCTGTGAGGTGTCGATATGCACAGGCAGGTCACAGCCATCATGGGGAGATGGTTCATATCCTCCTGAGGAACACCTTGAGGCAGGGATCAGGCTTTGGGGGACAGTGACTGCGCCTGCTTTATCAAGTAAAAAGAGGAGCTCTGGTGCTCAGAGTGAAGAAAGGCAGCAGCAAGAGAGCTCCTGAGAGATGAGAGGAAAACATACAAGAACAATATTAGACCCAGATTGCATCTGTCTTTCCCACTTTTCACATTAAAGGATAAAGCTTTCCATACGTGGCTGTTGCACAACAGCAGAGCTCCAGCCACTGCGACAGCACCAGCGGCCAGAAACGCAACAGACCATTAAGCAGATGGCCCAAGTCTTCTCTGCAGGAACCTGGCAGTAGAGAAAGCATCTCTTTACTGGGTTTAATCATGTCAGTCACAAGACAGGAGGGTCTACAAACAACTGGCATAAGCAGTTCCACATCAGTTTACAGGAACACAGATGTTGAGAAAGAGGGAAGCACATTGTGTCCAGCTGAGCCCTGGGCGTCTCCACAGTTTTGGAGTTCTGTCAACTCAAGTGTGTATTCCCAGCCTGGATGGACTCCCCATCTCACATCCCTTTTACTGACATCCTGTCCCGTGGAGAGAGACAGTCTGTTCTCACATCTACACCTCTGCCAGAAGCTATTCCCATCCAGAAAATGGCTCTTTCAGAAACTCTTTGGAACTTACTTCACATCTCACTACATCATCCCCTTGCCTGCACCACTTGTCTGCTCCAGCTTCAACCTCTTCTTTCAGTTTTCAGAGTAATGAAGGCACCCTCTTGGACTCAAACCAACACTCTATTTCCTCCAATGAATTTAAATATCTCAAATAAGTCTGCTTTTGGAAGTTTCAGTTACAATGAAGTAGATCCCAGCAAGCTCACCTTCTGTCCTGACCTGGGCAAGCACTTACTGGATTAGCTTTGGTTTAGCCACAGGTTGGTAATGTTTGAGTCTATCTAGTTCTGATCTTGTCAGAATTGTATTTAAATTCTTCTGACAGATTCTTGGCTTGCAGCTCGTTAACAGATCGTTGTTGAGGCGAGATGTTTGAAATTAGAGTGGTTTGGAACAGGAGAGACACATGGTGCATTTATTCTCCAGTTCAGCGATTATCTCCCTGCCTGGCTCCACTCCTAACACAAGTTCACCTTGGGACATTACAGGAGTTGCTGGCTAGTTCGAGAGTTAGGAATACACACCAACCAGGAATATGTTGGAATATGCACCAGACACGGCTGTGATGAGGGGTCAGGAGCACCATCAGTGCTTCCAGTTCCTGGCCAGTTTGCATTGCCTCTGACTAGCTCTAATGAAAACCTGTCCTGTGCAGGGCTGAGTGGTGCAGGGCCCAGCCTCACCTGGTAAGTCTTGATTTTTTCTAACTCCTTTATTCTAGAGAGCAAAAAATTGCTTGATGATTTCCTCTAGTTACCCTGAAACAGCATGTTTGCCTCTCATACTGCAAGAGCAGGTGCAAGCTTTGTAGAGTAAAACTGTACTGCAGATTTTGTTAAACATTCCAAGTTTCCCCAATGTCTCTTCAAAAGGTCCAAGAATTTAAGATGTCATTTGGCATTCACGCTTTGAGAAAGCACCGAACACAAAACTGGGGAACCAGGCAGGTGTCAGTGCAGACACCAAAATACCTGGGAGTTTATACATTACACACACAGAGTGAAGACAGACCTCAGCTCCAATGCCCACCTGCTAGGATAACACTAAACATTCCTCCTATCCCAAGTAAGTTTTAAAAAACGCGTCTGGAGTGCTATTTAACTACCCTGTCAGACGTCTTGTAGGATGATAAACCTGGATTGCAGCTTTGTTAAGGCTAGAAACAGGCTTCAGGACTGCTTTTTAAAAAAAATAAAGAGAAAAGTTTGCATTTTTCAGGCTTGAGTGCAGTTCATCATGGCAAGTTAAGGTGAGCTCTGAGGTATGCAGCCCTAGATGCTCCCAGATGTATCTCAGTGTGGAGCTGACCTTCCTCGTGCTAAACAGCCACTGCTGAACAGACCATTTGCTGTCTGTCAGGAGACCATGCAAGCACTTCTTTATAGATGGGACCAGAACCTTAAAAGTTAATTGAACCTGACACTCTCTTCCCCAGTGTTTATTCTTCTGCACACTTTTGGACACCCCAAGCTTTTCAGAACAGCACCATCCCCCAGCCCTGCACAGTGGGTGCCCAGTGACAGAGGGGATGCCCAGGGACACCTCCTATTACCCATCACTGCTGTCAGGGTTTAGGGACATCTGCACCAAAGGGCTCTCAAGGACATCAACAGACACCTGTGTCTACAGTGGGGGGCATCAACCCAGAAGGAAAGTTTACAACATAATGGGTGTGAAAAAGCCCACGGCAGATGATCAGAGAAGATCTTATTATTTAGACTGTCAGTTGTATCTACATTAATGGGACTGGAAATAGGTATCCCAGAAAGCTGAGGGAGAAACAAGGATTTGTCTGACTCTCGGCCAGCCATTACCCAGCAATAGATGGAGCTAGTGGTGCACTAAGATGGCTTTGAACCAGGGAGGAGATGTACCTGCACATCTGCAGAAGGGCCAGTTGTGTACCTGGGAGGATGGGAAAAGGCACTATATTTCTAGAAGGTAAAACAATAATTGTAGGACATCTGCTTAGTTGTCAAGGACCAAAAGGGAAATAAAGCTGTTGTCCCCTCTAGCTAAAACCTGCTGTTTCCTTTTCCCCAGACTCCCCACCACCAACTGCTCTACAGTTTATATGCCAATCCAATTTTGATGCCTGTAATTTACCCCAGAGACTGTTTATTTTAACTTTATCAAGTGAAGAGAAAAACAACTGTGTTAGAATGAAAAAAGAGCATCTGGCAGCAGGATATTCTGTCTCTCAGACAGCTTCCCAGCTTTACTGGTGTACAAAAACATGGGATTTCAGTTATCCAGGGGCTGAAAGAAGGGGAGAAGAGCGTGCAGAGCGCAGGTTCTCTGTGTGTTTACCTTAAGGATGGTCTTGCCTGGTCTGGTGGCTTTTTTCTGCAAGACTGGCACAATTAAGAAAGAGGCCGGAGGTTGGGTTTCTTCCCCGTGGCTGTTTTCATTCTCTCCCATATCAAGTATTTTTGAGCGTTGGAGGAAAAAGTAGACATTGCCCAGTAGCTTTGCCCACCCACCCCATTTTTGTTGTTCATCTGAAGGACACCCTGATGGAGAACAGTCATTTTTCAATAATTAGGAGAGACAGTGCAGACATGCAGATCTGGTTGGACACAGGGGACCCCAGGTTAATTTTCCTACAAGAGAAAGGGTATCAAGTAATCAATATTTAATGTTAGGAACAAATGACACTTTATTTCTTTTTAATCAATAAGATTTTTAATTTAAGGCAACTATATATCTAGAAAGCAATTATATGTATCTTAGACTTTGGAAAAATCTCACTCTCTGCCTTGCTTTAAAGCACATCCTTCTTTCTGCAGATGTGGCCAGAAGTTCTGTTCTTTATGGATACATTTCAGCATCCCTTTATTGGGTCGGGACACCGGAGGAAAAGTTAAACTGGAGGTTGGATGTAGTTCACTCAGAAAACACTATATTAATTTTAGTGACGGCGACATACCGCAGAACTCCTGTAACTTCGAAAACGGGCTTTTTTTTTTTTTGCCATAGAACCATTCCATTGACAGCACGTCGGAGTTGGGTCGGTTTCCACCCGCTCGAGCAGCTTCACGTTGCTCGTAAGGGTGGAACACAACACCCGGCGGCGGGCCCTCAGCGCCGGGACCCTCAGCGCCGGCCCCCTCAGCGCCGGGCCCCCTCAGCGCCGGCCCCCTCAGCGCCGGCCCCCTCAGCGCCGGTGCCGGGCCCCCTCAGCGCCGGCCCCCTCAGCGCC
>VZTE01004704.1:1069376-1082068 GCA_013397775.1 Eulacestoma nigropectus
CGCGGCGGAGGCTCCGCTCTGCTGAGTCACCCCCGGTGTGCCCGGCCCCATCCCGAACCCCCCAGCTGCCCCCGGGAAGGGCCCCTGTGGAGGTCGCGGCTTCGGGAATAATTCTCCCTTTCTGTAGGATGGCATCGTCCTCGGAGCGGATACGAGAGCAACTGAGGGCATGGTTGTTGCTGACAAGAACTGTTCGAAAATACACTTCATTTCTCCTAATATCTAGTAAGTATTACAGTTTTTTGTTGTGTAGTAAATTGTTGGTTGTGTACGTTATTGTGTAATGGTGTTGGTACTGGGTTTTTTAGCCGTGTTCTTTACTAACAGCAAATATTAAGCTCTGTTTCAAAATGATAATGTATTAGCAAGGCTTGGGGGTTCATGGTATTCCATTTACACTTAAGCAGGCTCTCTTGTTTCATGCTCTCTGACTGTGTGAGAACTTAATTCCCTCAGTTTTACAATGAGAAAATGTCTACTTGTTGCATGAAGCATAGAGGTTTCTGTCTCCTTTTCCTCATTTGCTCATCACGTTCCGCAGTTGCTGCGGTGCCGGAACAGCTGCAGACACTGAGATGACGACTCAGCTGATCTCCTCCAACCTGGAGCTCCACTCCCTGTCCACGGGACGGCTCCCACGAGTTGTCACGGCCAATCGGATGCTCAAGCAGATGCTGTTCAGGTAACTCAGTGGGTTTCTTGTTCATTAGCAGTGCTGGTAAAACCACTAAATCATGCTTGAGGAGCATCCTGTCTCAGGCTGCTTAAATTTCGTAACAAGACTTGAGGAAAGATTTCATAATTGCTCTTTGCTTCATGGGCTTTTGAACTGAGATGGAAGAGAAATCGAGTCTGTGGTGTTGTAGGGAATTAGTTGTGCCATGATCACGCAACAGAAATAGAAAGTTATTAGTTTAATACACTGTTAATCACACCCGTGAAAACTGTTGTGTATCTTTGTGGTGAGAAGGCTGGGCCGGTAATAGTGTAATGTGCAAGCTTATAAAACTGGGAGTTTCCTGTGATTTGTAATAGAATCATTGCCTCAGAAAGTCTGCTGGACACCGAAATGAGCCATATTTTAGGACATTTCTTATTTTATTGCTCCCAGCTGGTAAAAGCAGCCTGGTCAGTGCAGAGCTGTTACCCAGGTAGTTGTGGAACAGTTCTCGAATGCCTGTATTGTGTTAAACAGCCACAGCTGAGTTGTGGGCTTCAGACTCACAGACAAACATTGCTCCCAGGTACCAAGGCTACATCGGAGCCTCGCTGGTGTTGGGGGGAGTGGATGTCACGGGACCCCACCTGTACAGCATCCACCCCCATGGATCGACCGACAAGCTGCCCTATGTCACCATGGGTGAGTGCTGCTCCCTCGGGGCAGGGCGTGGGGGAACCGTTGGTACTTAAGGTGATTTTACTTAAATCCCGTTGTTTCCTCTGAGCTGTGTGGGCCTCAGACTACAAAGATAAAGTTGTGCCTGTATCTATAGGGCAAGTGCACTGTTCTTTTTCTTCACAAACATGGGCTGGGATAAAACTCAGCTGCTGGAAAGCTGGTGTTGGGAACGTTGTGTGTGTTCCACACCTTAGCACAAGAATTGCGGGATTCCCAAAATCTTGCTGAAAGAAAAAAAAAATTCCTCAGAAACTTGACTTGCAGGTGGTCCTAACTCGTGGTTCATACAAATTTCACTTGAGGCACTTTGAGTTTCCTTTGGAAAACTCGGATGATTTTAAATGGAGGCTTATTTTTGGTAGAGCCATGGAAGTGTAATGGGAAGTCCAAATAAATATATCAGAAAACTGGTCTGAAAATGAAGTGTATCAGATTAGTAAATCAGTCAGCCTGTGCCTGGTGCAGCTTTTACACTTTCTGTGTTGGGAAAACACACATTTATAGATTGTCATTAATATTTTCTGTTTCTGGCTGGCATCTTTGGCTAAAACACCTGCTCAGGCTGTTGCTGGAGATGATGGTGAAGGTTCCTGTTTTCCTGCCGGCTCTCGGAGCCGGGGCAGGGTAGCGGTGTAACGAGGCCGTGATTAATGCTCGCAATTAGCGGGGCCGGGCCGGGCGCTGCGGGGCCGCTGGGTGGCGCTGGCGGCCCGGGCACGGCGGCGCGGGTCACGTGACGTCATTGTGCGGCCTGCGGGACCGAGGGGAGACCCGGCCCGAGCGGGGACCGGCCCGAGGGGAGACCCGGCCCGAGCCCGCCGCACCGAGCGGGGACCGGCCCGAGGGGAGACCCGGCCCGAGCCCGCCGCACCGAGCGGGGACCGGCCCGAGGGGAGACCCGGCCCGAGCCCGCCGCACCGAGCGGGGACCGGCCCGAGGGGAGACCCGGCCCGAGCCCGCCGCACCGAGCGGGGACCGGCCCGAGGGGAGACCCGGCCCGAGCCCGCCGCACCGAGCGGGGACCGGCCCGAGGGGAGACCCGGCCGCCGCTCCCCGGGGCCGCGGCACGCGCTCTGCACTCCGCGCCTGCTGGCTGTCCTACCTCGGTCTTAAAAGCTTTAAAACGCGGCCTGTCGGGAAATCCTGGCCGCTCCTCTTTCCCTTCCCAAAAATAGCATAGTAGCAGACTAAGTTCGAACGAGTGGGAAGTAGAATAGCCGTGGATTAAGTTCCGTGTAGTTAAAGCTTCGGTTTGCTGTGGGCAGTACCCTGTGTGTGTGGTGCTCGCACGTTGTTTTTGGCCGTGCTGACAGACAAAGCCCTTCTCGGCATCAGTGTCCTTCACCTTCTCACCCCTGGTGCACTGACACTTCCTCCAGTGACCAGGATGTGTTTTAGTAAAAAAATAGCTAATGCATATAGAGGAAAGATAGTTTCTCTGCTGTCTCAATTCTATCAAAAGTCAAATCAGAGATAGCAGTTGGAATTGTATTTCAGTCTTATTTAGACTAATCTATTGGTTTTTGGTTTTTTTTCCCCAGATGTTCTAAAGGCAGTTTATTAAATCAGGGTAGGTGTTTCTGGCCAGTTAACTTCTAGAAATTCAGTATTAAATAGGAAAGGTGGTTGAGAAGTTGAGTTTTATTTTGGTGTGCTGGTCTGTCTGGATGGACAGAGTGGTGTCCTGCCTTTCAAGGGAGATTTAAAAGGTACACAGTGCTTACTCAGGAGTGAGAACATCAAATTAAACTGTTTATGCTGACAAAGAACAAAATTGGATTTTAGCAAACGATGCACGATTGTCTGATTGCTTGGCTTGTCTAGGAAAGCTTCTGGCCAAGACTTATAATGAAATGCATGCATAAAATTAAAGCACTTGAAGTGTGTAGTTGAGCTTTCGGAAGCCAGTGGAGTGTTCAGGAGTCTCTCGTGGCTGGAGCTGCTCCCCTGGTGCCAGTGGTGCTTCATATTCATAAATCAGCTCTTCATGCAGTGGCAGTGTCGTGCTGCAGAGCAAGAACTCCCACTGCTGGGAGCCAGCCCCCAGCCAGGAGCCACGCTGAAAAATGATCCCAATCCAAGAGGCTGCCGAGATCACGGAATTCTTACCTGGGATGAGCAGCAAATTGAATAACAATGAGAGCGTGTGAATAAATGCCCTGTCAGGGAGCCCTGGCAGTGATGGATTAGGAAGTGCTAAATGTTGCTCTCAAAGCTCTGCACATCCTCTGGTGTGGCAGCAAACAGGTCCTTGGGTTCGGAGATGGACTGTACTTAGCAGTAAGGACTTGTCTTGAGTGAAGGTTCTGCTGAAAATGTCCAGTGCATCTGCTTTAGAAAAGCTCCTGCAGTTGTAATTCACAGCGAAAATTATTGTGAGCTGCACTTTTTTGCTGTGTATCAATAATTATCTTTCACTTTAAATCAATATATTAAAGTGGTACAACTGCTCCAATGAAGACCAGATGGTATTTTTAAAGTGAATTTATTACAGTTGCATGCAGAAAATTTAATAACTTAGTTGGGAAAATTCAGGAAATGACCAGTGTTACTTAAAGAAGAAAACAATAAATTCTCTTACCGTCTCATAACTTACCTGGTTCATGGTAATCAGGAGACTGAAAAGCGTTTGCTTCTGAGTAGAGCTTTACATCTCAGCTTCTGTAGTTCTGTAGAATTTGTTTGCAGTCAGTATTTTTCATGTGTAGATATTAGATTAATACTTCCTGAATATTTGGTTCTAAAGTGTAGCTTACTGAAAATATATGCAAAATAAATTATTTGGAATTGAGATGGCATTTTTTAGTTAAGTGTAAGCATTCCTAGCAGTTAGTGGGTTTTAAAGATCTGAAAGGGTTTTTTCCTGAATGCTGTATAATACAAATAAATGATGACTTTACCAATTATCCTTTGTTTTAATTGTTCTTATTGCTCACACACAGAAGAGAGATAAACTTTAAACATGTGGAAAAAATAAATCCAACAAAGAAAATTTCCTATTTCTACAGAGCTTAGTTTGAAATCTTACCTAAGATAAATACCTGGTTTGGTGTTACTTTGAGCTCAGGTAAAAACACTATTTAATGACACGTTATCACACAGCTTTCCTGGAGGTTTTAATGGGTTTGAGGTTGAACTGCTGCTGAATCTGAACTGGTAGTGACTTAAATCAGTTACCATGTGTATGAGATGGGAAATCCATCCCAAGTTAATGGATGGTGTTTTGCTGTGTTTGGATTTTATCTTTCTCCAGACATTATGTTTGGGAATTGTGAAGCTTGTTTCTGCATAAAGGCAAAGCATGCTTGTTAAAAATGAATTATTGGTGGGCACCAAGTGCACGGACAAGAGAGCAGCTGTTTCCCCACATACAAACAAGTTCTCCATAGACCCTTAATATACAAGTTTTCTGCGTTTTTATAGGAACTGCAATAAGAAAACCGTACTTGCAGTGTTTACTTAAGTTCCCAGTTTTATTGCCCGCTCTCCTGTCACAATGCAGCTTTCACAAGGCAGTTGGAGTAGCTGGAACGTTGTGGGGTTGTTTGGACGGTGTGTGGAATTTGACAAGGAGAGGGAGGTCGGTGCAATGGGACAGTGAAGTTCTCACCACGGGAGCAACTGTCCATGGCTGCATGTCCAGGGCCAGTCCCAGCAGTGCAGGTGGGCTTTGCTCAGTTCTGTGCTCCAGGGAGATGTCTGCATGGCAGGAGGGTTTTCCACAACAGTTCCTGTTGCTGTTGTCAAACATGCTTTGTTTTGACGAGACACTCGGATGTGTGCATTGACTGGTGTTTCTGAAAACACGGGGCTTACATCTGGTGCTGGGAACAGTGAAGAATTTTCATTGTGCTATTTAAGATCAGGAAAATCTGTTCTTTCAGAGAATGCTTAGCTGTGCTGGGAGGCTTTTGCTAAGGCAAATTTTAAATGCAAGCTTATGAAGCTTATGTTTAGGATTTATAAGCACTAGAGAAAAAATGAAGCAAGTTTATTCAGCTTTTCCTGCTTCCTGTTCTGTTAGAACCTCCTTGGGATCTTGGTTTTCAGATGTAAATGTCTACATGTAGATATAATTAAGTTAAGACTTTCAACAATTCTTTGAAAATTTACATTGTAGGACTGTCTGGATTTTTTTATTTAAGGTTGATAGTAGATTTGGCATTTATTTGTATCTTGGTAACATAGTGAGATAAATAATTAAGTGTAATTCTTAATGTACAAAGGATTTCATGTACTGTAATGTAAGATTCCCCTCGCCTTTTTCCTTTTTCTTTTTTTCTTCTTTAAGTTACTGATTTTGGGAGTAAGTTCTTTTGGGAACTTCTTTTTAAAAGGAGCTGGAGGAATCAATCCAGCCTGAGCTATGTATGCAGTTGTGTTATCGATAATTTTTATTTTTCAGTAAAAGTGTTAAGAAATTAAGATCACTTTTTCCCAACTAAATAGCTAATGTAGTAATTCTAGTCAGATATTACATTTTATACTTTCTTTCTTGCACATTTTCTACTCTTTGTACTCTGATTTTGTCAACCTTTCCCCAAGAATAGGGTTGTTTTCCAGCTTTGAGGCTTCCCACTCAGCTCATGGTAGGCCTTCATTTGGGTGTAGCAAGAATGTGGGCTTGGTTTGAGACCATAGCCCAGATTTTTTTTTCCCCCCTCATTAGAAATACTCCTGTGTAATTCCAGAAGAATTATTATTTTACCATTCCAGTCCTTTATTTGTTTTGGTACACGCTTTATTTTGACTTTATTTGAAGGGTCAGTAAAATTCCTTTTATTTGTGGTTGGTTCTGTGATATCAGCTGTTTGCAGCAGCAGTTCAGTTTTGCTATTAGTTGCTTAAAAATCTTCTTTATTCTCAGTTTCAGCATTTAAAAAATGGAGTTGTGTATTGCTCCAAGGTGTAAATGAATAGTCATTGCCTGTAATACAAGTGCACACTTAGAGTGTCCTACTGCTTTTAGATGTGATGTATTTGGTACTGTAAAGGTAATGATCCTCAACCACAGCAATATTCTGTAACAGGAATATCTGTCATATTCATCGGGATTACCATGTTCATTGATTTGTGTCTGTAAATCTGCTGTTTCAACCCTTTAAATTTGATCTATAATTGGACCTCCTTAAATGGTTCAGCTAAGGTAGTCTGTATTTTCTCAACAGTGTCACTGTCAGCTTCTCCTTTTTCATTATACATTCAGCAGACTTGATAAAATCAGCAGGACACCTCATTTGAAACTGTTTAATCGCTGCCTTTTGCTTTCACTAAACCATTGAGGTGGTCAAGCGATATACACAAATCATTTTAAATAGGAAATATGGCTTTCCCTGTGACCCAGCTAAACAGATAGCACTATGCAAAACAAGTTAAAAAGTAATAAATGCCAAAAAATCTTCTAATTGGAGTAAAAAATTGCAGGTAACTTTATTCACTCCCCAAAAGTAGTGCTCTCTGAAGTATGGGTAGGGCCACCGACAAGAAAATCTTCCTGAAGGCTCACTCTTTCTGAACAAAGCAAGTTTACAGTTTCAAATAGTACCATCCTGCTTTTTGTGTTAATTCATGAAAAGCACATTTATAACCCTGCAGTCACAGTGCTTTGGGCAGAGATGGTTCCTGTTCCATCCCTGCACTTGTACCTCGTCCCTTCTGGAGAGGGAACGTTAAACTCCTGGTTTTGTCTCTGGCACTTTGTTCAGCTGTTTACTGTTCAGTGTAAAAATAATGGCACAAAGCAGGAGCACAATTAACTGTCCACAACTACAGGGGAAATCCGCTGGTGGCAGAAGCCCCCTGCCCTGTTCCCACTGCTGGGCTGCTCATCTCCAGGGTTGGAGCCATCTCCTCATTCCAGCACCCCTCTAACAGGGGCAGGCACGGAAGTGGGGCAGGAGGGATGGAGGAGTAGGGACTGCAAACTGTGGCGTCCCTTTAGCTCTCTGTTTCTAGCCTCCTTTTTGTGTCTTATGTTCAAAATGGTAAAAAGGGAAAGGCCGTCAGGATGGGCCGATGCCGAGTCTGTGCACACAAGCTGTACCCTTACATCAGGTCCTGACTTAGTGTGGACACTGTACAGTGCAGAGTAAGCTAAGTAGGCTTCAGTCTGGTTTGTGCTGCTGAGATTTACTGTATTTTTTGCTAAAAAAAGTGCAATACCTAAATCAACTGGCTAAAGGGGTGTCCTGATGTCATCACAGGTTCTGGATCGCTCGCAGCCATGGCAGTGTTTGAAGATAAATACAAACCTGACATGGAGGTAAGTCTTGGGTTTTTTAAACCTCAGTGTTTCTTCCCTGAGCAATCCTCATGATCATAAGAATTTAGGAGGTTTGAAACTCTAAAAAAGTTAAATCTGCTCCAATTTTGCTGCACTTAAAATGTACTAATGTCAGCTTACTGCAAAGCTGTAAAAATTCATGGGTAAAATAAATAAATTTGCAAGAAGCTGTATTTATATATGGGAAAATGTGTGATTTGAATGTAGGTGAAGGCTTTAAAAACATACAGCTTACTGATTATAGTTGACTTCAGGAATTTACCAGCCCTTGCGCAGTCAATATTGTTTTTCTATCAGTCTGTCCTTCTCTCTCAGTCTTGAAAAGAGAATGCAACGAAAAGTGTTCAGGTAGTACATAAAACAATTCTGATTGATTGGGTATGTTCAGAACTAGTGTTTGCACTTCTAATATCTACTTAAAAGCTGAATATCAGAAGACTCATAAGGTTGTGTTTTGCTGATGATACTGATAAAAAATGGAAAATGCTTGATTGTTGTTAAAAAGAATCATTCAGGAAAGGTAAAAGCTGGAGTGTCATGATAAGATCAGAGTAAGCTGTTCAGTTACAAATGAATGCAGTGCATTATTTTTGTATTTTCTGTAGTATTTCTTGCATTTGGTTACACCATGCTGCTAATGTAAACCTTGAGAATCCAGTTGTCTGCAGACTTTCTATTGATGAAAATAACTCCAAAATAATTACAGGGTTTTCTGTAACTGTATTTCATAAAATGCCTCAGGAATGTCAAGTCCTCTTAAACCACATTAATCTCTTCAGACTTTCTGTGAACGCTCCTTCTCATTCCAGTTGATTAATAATTCCACAGTAAAGAAAAAATGAGAATTGAACACAAGATTGAAAATCGAACCCATTAAAAATTACTTGTAACACTGACAGTTGCAATCATTTCAGCCTAAAAGGCAAATAAAACAAAGCTTAGAGCTCTACAGTATCACTAATGATGTAGGAAAGGAAAAGGTTAGTTTACATCAGCAGAGGTCTTCAGATGTTCCTCATTTTTGTAATGCAGATGCTGTGGGTCATTTCCTCCCCCTCAACTGTACTGTGGTTTTAGGTGATGGTCCCATAAATCCACAGAGTTTCTCTCTATAAAGCTGGTAAATGAAGTTTAAAATGTGAGATGATCTGTTGTACCTTGGTACATCTCCTGACAAATCATGATGTGCAATTCCAGCAGATTTAACCCCCTACCTTGTTTTAAGAAGTTTGCCATTAGTTAATTGCTTAAGCATTAGTAATAAGCAGTTTTCCAATTATCTCTGGCCCCTCTCCTGTCAGTGCCTAAGCAAGAGTTGTAGGTGTGCAAAGTTACAGACGTGCAGTGGGACCAAGATTCCTGTGATTTGGGCAGCATCTGAAGACACTGGACTTTTGGCCTCTAGTATATTTACAGTTGCTATCAGAAATATTGGGATATGTTTAATAGGCTTCCGAGTGTCTCTGGGAAGGATCCTCACACCAGATGGCTGATAGAGCCACAAGAGAGGGAGAGGAAGACTCTGTTTTTCCCTCTCCCCTCACGCTGCTGTAAGAATGAGAGAGTCTCCTTTTCCAGCCTCCTGTGTGACTGTGCACTTGGCACGTGTGCCATTCCACTGAAAACACGGATTGCAAATCCTTGGAATCAACAGCTACAGCACAATAGTCCTCTTTCCAAGATGCAAATGGCAAAGAGCTGTGCTGTGGAACTAAAATTTTCATTTATTCTCAGCTAGCTTTCAAGCTTGTATTTTAAGTCATTTCTTGTGTAAGAGTAACCGAAAAAGCCACCAAAACCTGGTAAATCTCAAATTTTCCTATTTAGAAAGGTCATCCTCATTAAACTGTCTTCACACACAACCATAAGTGGCAGCAGATAGTCACTTATAACAAGCATGTAGAAATGCAGTCTACCAATTTGTTGAAATAGATATTTAGATCTTTGAGCCTTGCATGCACCTTAACCCTTCCTTTGGTTTTCCTGGATAATCTGTTATCTAATAACAGGTCAGGAATTGTATTAACCAAACCAGCAAAGTTTCAGGGGATAAAGCTCAGCTGTACTCTTAAACACTTCTTCATATTCTGTTATGGCTGTGAGTTTACAATACTTACCTTCTAAGTCAGATTTGGAGGTTTTTTTTGTAAATTAATAAAGTAATAAGTATTTCTATTGAAATGAATCCAGATTAAATCTGAAGTACGCAATGTATATTTTACATAAAACTTGCTATGAAATGGCAATGAAGATAAAATTGCTGAAGATTAATAAAATACGTAGAAAATTATTATTTTTCTGTCAAGATCAATGCTCCTTTCTTTTGCACTAATTGTCAGAATAGCTTGCTAGGGCTACTGGAGGGTAGTGGTGTGCTTCAGGACCATCACATCACAGAAAAATGATTCAAAGGCAAACTGTCCTGCACCCTCTGGTATCAACTTGCAAATTAGCATCTGGAATGTAATTAAACAAGCTTAATGAAAGTAGCAGCTGAATACTACTGGAAAAGACAATCAGCTTTTTTGCCTCTGATATATATTCTGTACTATTGAAGCTGATCACCAAACGCATCGTGTGAGCACAGTTAAAAAAAAATTAGCATTTATTTGAAGAATAGGAACTGTTTTTCATTCTGTTATGC
Source organism: Eulacestoma nigropectus (assembly GCA_013397775.1). Lineage (NCBI taxonomy): Eukaryota > Metazoa > Chordata > Aves > Passeriformes > Eulacestoma > Eulacestoma nigropectus. The sequence goes on from VZTE01004704.1 coordinate 1,079,703, forward strand.
TTTTGGCATGCACTGGTGTCCCAGGAGAGCCATGCCACAGCAGATAGTGCACAATATTTATAAATCCATGACAGGCAATAATAGCAACTTGAAAAATTCTTTTGCTAGAATTTCAAGTTGAGAGCTGCCAAAAGCTGAGAGGATCAAATCTGCAGTGGCAGCTGCTGTGCCCTACAGTTAGAATCGTAGACTTTGAAGATGCTCAACTAAAAAAAATAAAAAAATAATAAAATAAAAAAAGACTGCAGGCTTAGCCAATTTTTGCAGGTTTCTAGAGCCCTGGCTCCCTGCCTTTTGAAGATGAGTTGCTGAAGCTTCTCCCAGTGCCTGAGGCATGCTAACACCAGCAGGATGTGGTTTTTTTTTCCATAGACTTAGTGTGTCTTCAGATTTAAGTAGCACATGCTTTATCAGTGCCAACTGTGATGGTCCTTTCCCTGGCTGCAGTGCTGGGAGATGATCTTTACCCAACATCCTTCAGAGGAGCTGTGGAGATGGATGGTGACGTCCCCGAGTGCCACTTGTGCAGCCTGATTTATGGAGGCAGGGTTTGTTGGGAAGGAGTGCTGGCCTCTAGAGGAACCATTATAGATCGCTGAGGATGGGAACACTTTCAGCCCTGAAGGCCTGTAGATGCTTCAAAAATGTAATGCCAAGCACCTAACTACTGTGGAACAATATTAATCTGTCATGTGGGCAGCTATAGATCTACTTTAAAAAACGTAAGTGGAAGAGCAGCACATCTAATGGAGTGTTTTGAGCTTAGATCTTTCATTGCAGCCAATTGTTCTTCCAATAGAGTCGCCACTGGTTTTTAAACCTTACAGTCATTTTATAAATGCATTTGTGCCTTCTGGTGTTAAACAACAGCAAAGAAATACTGAGCCGGTGGATATGGAAAGCATCGTGAACTGGGAAAAAAATGTCTACAGTATTAAATGCTGGAATTCTGGGTTTTTCTGTCCTGTGGTGGTTGAATTCCTCAGGAGATGGGGAGGGGGATATATTTTCTTCTGGTATTTGATTTCTGGTGTTTGAAAAGTAGGAGCATTTTGTCTGTAGAATTACTGGATGCACAATGGGGCTATGCTGTAGACTTCTTGTTTAAGCATGGCAAGGCTGCTTGTAACTTCATTTCTTTTCTGTATTTCATCAAAACAGACAGGTTTAATAAAAAGAGGCTCCAAAAGGAAGAGAATCAGAAGCCACAGAAAACAGAGCTCTTGCAAGGAAAAGAAAGTAAATCTTGGAGTAATGATTTCAGGAGCAGAATAGGTGGAAGAAAGGAGATAGGAGATAGTCTGGCAGATATTTAATAATTATTTCTAGGCTAGATTACCACAAATGTGTGAGATTATATTTACAATCATTTATTGTACCATTTCTTAAGTGTGGTAGGAAATCAAGTGGTACTGAATAAAACCAAAAATATCCTGGAGGGTAAGAGCAGATGAGAAAGAAGGGACTGTTCCGAGTGTGGAGCACAGGGCCCTCTGTCCTGCAGCAGCTGTGCTGTTCCAAAACCTGCAGCTTGCTGTCCCACCAGAGGGGGTGGTCCCCTGGGTGTGCTTTGGTGATTGCTCTGCAGTGGTGGCTTTGGCTTACCTGTTTGGGTGGGACCTACATGGGCTGGGAGCAATCTGACGAGCAGTTTGTCAGGTAGGTTTGGGAGAAAGTGGTTTTTTAGGTACTTCTGAGTAGCCCCTTATCCCTGAGTGAAGCAGCTGAGGCATGGAGAGCGCTTTCCTCAGGATGCTCCGTGTGCTCTGGGATCTTTGCTGTATCGAAATGCAAAGTAGACTGAATGCAGCTTTCACTGTGCACCTCTTATTTCAGTAAAAAAAGGCATCAGGCACGCTACAAAATATTATGAAAACATGTCACTTTCTTCCATTTTTAAGCAGCTGACACACAGATCCTTCAAATGTTCCTGTGCTCACATTTCCTACTGTCCCTCAATATAGTGGAATAATTTTTGTTTATTAACTACTGACAATAACACTGAGCTATTTTTGGAATCTGTCAAAAGTCTCTAATCTTCAACAATAGTTGTCTCCCCAGTCTTGTCGCCCATGTCTGTGTGACGGGGGCTCGGGAGCACTGACAAGCTGCAGATGAGCCCTGTGTTCATTAGTGATGGTGATCAGCTCTCGGGCTCAGGTGTGGCAGCCGTGGCTGATCCCAGCAGCTGACACCGCAGCTTTAATGACTCCGCGGGACGGTGACCACTTGCTGGGAGGTTTGTGGGCTCCACTCTGGCAGCAGACAATGGAGATCAAGCCAGACTATGGGAGTTAGGCTGGAGAGCCTGCCTGAGATACTTGAACCCCTGTTGGTGTCAAACATAGAATTAACTAAATGGAGGG